>VXBH01009815.1:178466-227548 GCA_013400035.1 Rynchops niger | reverse complement strand
GGGGGGGGTAGCTAAAAAAAAAGAGAGTCTGGCATGTACAGACTCTTGATGCAGGGTCAGAAATAATTGCTAGCTCCCTGAGGAACCAAAGAAACACCCCTGCTGAGTCTTCAGCCATACTTTGCACTGTTGTGATTTTTCTTAACCTTTTTTTTTTTTTTTTTTTTTTTTTTGTAANTTTTTTTTAGTAAGAAATTACAATAGCATTAGGTGTGCCTGGGAAATGGCTTATCAGCTGGCAGTGCTAAAAGGGGAGTAAATCTTGCGTGTCAGCACCTTGGGCTGTAGCTTCAAGACATGGGCTCGTGAGAGGGGGGTGTTGGTGGGTACCTGCCTCTCGCCACCGTTGAACCAGCCTCTGCAGGGCTGTTAAGAGGTAGCTCGCAGCGCGTGGGTAACATCGCTGATGCTGTATTTCCATGGCCAGTGCATGGCTTGTAAGAGCAAGCCTCGCATCTCTCCATTGAGCAAACCAAGAAGGGCCACCGCCATTCTGCCTTGAATCCACTTTGCGCTCCAGCTCGTTAATATTTAAAGCCAAGCACATCCCCCGTATTATAAGTGACGTTATTCGTCCCTTTTTTTGGACAGCTTGTGATTGTGATATAGCGCAAGAGGCCCTAAATGGTGTTTTGTGGGTTTGGTTTTGTTTTTTTTTACACACAGCGACACAAAATTAATCAAAAACATCAGTATAAGCTAAAAATTCAGTGATGCTTTTTGAGCTATTTATATAAGAGGCAGCTCATATATGCACCGATTTTGTGGCTTTTAGGCTTCAGGACAGATGCTAAAACCCGCCATCCTGAAGTATGCCATGGGCCGATTTTGACCCGACGCCACGGTGATGTACCAAACCACAGTCCTGGAGCTGAGAGGCTTTATCCCCTCTGAGAAGGACTGTAGCTGTTGGGTTAGATATGCCTTTGGGATGCTCGCAACCGAGCTCCCACCATTTCTTCTCATCTAGCTTCTTGTCCCTTAACTGTGACTTCATAACCCGCAGGTTTGTACGTCACTTATTTAGGACAATTAGGAGATGCACCCATCAAGGGCTAANAAAAAAAAAAAAAATTAGTAACAACATAAGTCTGTTTTGTGAAGGCTAGGAGGCTAGGAGCTGCTATAATCGGCTCTGTGCCTGCCTGGATATTAACTCTGGTCCCTAATCGGAGGAGTGACCGTGGCACGTCTGGGTGTTGCTTGGAGGCCCCTTAGCAAGCCCAGGGGGATGCTTGCTATGGTTTCCTCTATGCAGACCAAAGCGGTGAAGCTGGTAGTGCTTGCAGCAAATGTATAGCTCCTGGCTGAACTGGAGACTAACCTTTAGGAAGATGCTTCAAGGCTGACTGCAGGTTTTGAGGAATGAGGAGCCTGTTGGACCCCTTAGTGAGCTGCCCCACATGCTGGCAGTGTCTGCTGACGTGCAAGTGCTGCAGTTTGCCTTGTGTCTCAGCAATTAGATTTTATTTCCTGCCTTTTGCCCTGTTTATCCATGCTAATATGTCTCCTAGCTCTTTTTTGGATAACACCTGCTGTGTAGGAAGGTATAAAATTGTAGGAAAGGCTGAAAATTTGTCACAGTAATGTCACCAGAACGGTCTCGACTAAAAGCTGGTGATGCAGGAGTTTGGTTTTTTCTTCAAGCTTCCCTCCATGCATATGAGCTTTTACTTAGTCATATTTCAAAAGAAAATGAAGGCACGTCTAATTTTTTTAAGCTGTAAAGCTAAAAATGAAGCTGTTGTGTGCATGCTTCCTTCTGCTTGGATGCATTAGCTGGCATCTGCTGCTGCGCGGAGCTGAAGTCACCGATGGCGAGGCTAAATTCAACCTCTCCAGGGTGTGTATTGAAGGGGCATAAATCAACATGTGCAAGGCGGTGCGTGGGGCAAGGGTAGCTGACCATCATGCTGATGTGCTCTGCTTAGCGCTTTGCTGTCCAGGGAACGCAGCCGCTGCACAAAAAGGTCTCAGAAAACCTAGTTTTCCTTGTGAGATCCTTTATTAGCCTTACATATGTGTTATTGTATGGATTCGCCGGGGTTAAGAGCTCCAGTGTGCCCTCCCGCTAAGCACCACCCAAGAGGACCGGTGGCTGCCCGCTGCCCTGTACCTGCACTGAATACTAAGCAGCTTCCAAAATGTGATGAGGCTGTTACGGCTGAACAGCTTCACCATGTGCCGGCTGCACAGACATCCAGCAAAGAAATCAAAGGCATGATGTCACCAGTATTTCTTATCTAAAATTAAATATCTGTCTTAGGTCCCCAGACATGCAGAGACTTTGTATTAGAAACATATACTGAGAGTTCAAACTCTGAGTCATCTCATATATATTTCACTCAAACCAAGGGAATAGCAAAGAGAATAGACCTGCAAAAGAGCAATTCTCTATTCTAGCAAAATGAGGGAGGAAAAACTGTTCGGGGGAAATACTAATGGGTTCACAAGCAAAAAATCTTGCCAATGGAATTGTGGCTCTAATATTCTATACCTTTGTAGTAAAGCTGTGATTTGCTGCGGGAAGTGCAGCAGAGAATAAATGGGTCAACTCATGCTCATTAACAGCGGAGACAGAGCAAGTGGCATTTAAAACAAGCCCACTCAGAGGGAAGGAGAAATAATGATTTATTTTGAAGTCGTAAAATGTTTGTTGTCGCAATTAGCCTTTCAAGAGCAAGTGGCAGCACTGTGCGGTGCCGCCAGCTGGGCAGGGTCAGGCCAAGCTTTGGACGTCCCAGGGGCTGCATTTCTGCTGCAGCTCTCCACTGCATTGCTGGGCATGCGAGCTGGACGATGCTGCGCCCTTTTCCAGTGTGTGCCACAAGTGTTTCAGTGCCGCCACCGGGGGCTAAAATATGAGACATGATGCTGGAGATTATGTGTCTCCATCTATGCTAAGGCATAAATTCTGCCAGGCTCAGTGTCACCTGACTCGCACGTCAGCAGCTCCTCTCAGGTGCGGTGAATGTCTCTGGATCAGGAGTGAAGTTCCTTTAGGGAGAGAATATTTGGGTGGGTGATCAAAGAGGACTTTTAAGACTTTTCTCCCTTTTGCCTCCTTATTATCCCCTTACTGGCCCCTATTTATCTCCCAGCTCCATGGTGGCTCACCTTCCTTCCCTGATTTCATGCTGTGCTGTTCATTTACTTTCCACCCGGGCAAGTTCATGTGTTGTGGGCACATCCTAGCTCCTAAATATTTTTCTCCAAGGGAGCTAGAGAAGTTCCCTACTCAACAGAAGGGTTTTCTCCTCCTACGTGCATTTCAGGCTGTTGAAGCGCAGGGAGGAGCTGTGTGCTGGGCTCCCTTGGGATCTGGTGGTGCAGCCCATATAGGGAGGCATGGGGCAGGAGGTAGCACAGGAGCATCTCTGGAGCCACAGGGGATAAAATGCCTGCCATACACTATTCTCCAGCTTTTACTGGATTATAGCCCAGGCCTGAGGCCCAACAGATGCACTATTAAATATGAAGTATTGGCCCAAGATTTGTGCTGGCTCCGTAAAGGGAACCAATTCCCTTCCATAATGTGCAGTCATTGCATTGAATAAAAATCATTATTACACAGCTTGAAATCTAATTACTTTATTGCACATTGTGTATACACTCTAATACTCAGTACTAATAGCTAGTAATACACCATTCCACTGAAAGTACTATTGCCCTCAATTTTACTTTCATATTTTCTTGGTTTACCCTGAAGAGCATGCTTTGGCAGGTGGATTAAGTGACGAGACCTCACAAGGGTTGCAACACCCCACAGCTCCTATCACAGTTGGAAACGTGTGAAGGGGGAACTACCATGCCCCCACTCTGATGCTCCTCGTGAGGGTTACCAATGCTGTCTTGAGATGGGTTCAAAACCAGCTGGGCTCAATTGCCCTTGAAAGTGGTCCTTATCTCCACTGATTGTAGATCCTCAGACTCCTGTGTTCTTAGCAGTTGAAACCAGATGAGCTCAAATGCCTCCACCTCTCTGGTGTTGCGGTGTGTAGGAGGAGGATGGGTGTTCTGTAGGCTTATTACACACATATATATCTGTGTATGACGGTGATTTTGATTGCACTGAGGTGGTCCTAACCAGCGCTAGAAGGCTCTAGCAATGGGATCTGAATTCAGCTGAGGATGCAAGGTAACTTTCCAATTAGACCAATGATGAGAGCAAAAGCAGGAGGAAAAGCAGCAGAACTGACATCTGAAGTGTTGAGCTGAGAGGGATTTAGCTTTCAAAGAGTATTTTCAGTTCTCTGCTTCCCTACCATTAACTTCTCATTGTAAAGCTTGTCTGAGGAATACAAGCTGCTGGTGCTAACCTGCTGGTCTTTTGTCCTCACTGCTGTCCTTGTAAGCTGTCACACAAATGTGATACAAGCTCTTTTTAGTAGTGGAAGAGATGAAGAGGGGCTCTTTAAACACCTCAACATCTCTGAGGGGGTAGGTGAAGAGTTACCAGCCATTGCAATGCTGTTTGCAACGTGCCCTGAATCCATTAGCTGAAGAAATCACATTAGGAGATGAGGAGAGATGGTTTTAGTGGTTGTGACGATCTTCTGGAAATCCCTCCTTTTCAAGTGTGACAAATGAGCCCATGGCTTGGCCACTGGAGAAAATTAAATGAAAAGAGAAAATATCAGAGCACGGACTGAGAAAAAAACATTACTTTGTATTTCCTTTCTTAGGTGATTCAGATGTTGGGAGATGCTTTCCTGCTGTCCCCATCGCAACCCCTTCAGAAGGAAAGGGTGTGAGCCTGCAGTGTTTCGGTATGTCTTTACTTCTAAATGAAACGAGATGCCAAAAGCTAGCCCCTGAACAACACCTAACCATTTGCAGGGGAAAACCTGGTACTCCTTGATTCTCCTGAAATGCCCATTTGCTGAGCCAAAGGTTGTTTAGGGACCTAGTGCTAGAAGCCAAGAATAGCTGGTTCATCGCTGCTTCTAATGTGCCGAGGAAGCTCCATGCAAGCTTGGTCCCTGGCATGGGGCGGGCACAGGTTTGGCTCTTTCACGGTGTAGATCTTATTTTACAATGGGTAGCACAGTGTGTTCCGGGAACCCGCCTCCATAGGATCACCTGTCTCTCAGTCCACCACACAAAGCATCAAATAGGCTATGCCAAGTCCCAGCCACTGTCCTGCCCCTCCTCCAGGCGCATCCATCCATGTTTACCACTGAAGCATCTCGTACAACAACACTGATTTGTCTACCCTGCTTACGGCCTGCCTGGAAGTGGCCCACGTATTAGCTTTTGCCTGTCTGTCTTGTTCAAAGAAACTCCATTAGGAGACAAGTATGTCTGTGGAGCACCTGTGGATCAAAATGTGTAATTCCCACCACAGTGCTCAGACTGTAGAGGACCTCCCTCTTCTTAAGACCGCAAGCTGCGCCTACAGATGTGTTGGGAAAATACTCTTTGTGGTAGCCAGTGGGGTATGAAATGGGTTCTGGCTATAGATATTCTATTTCTAGGCTTCCTACCCTGCCACAGGATTCTCATGGAAATAGCTTTGGGGGAGCAGAAGCAGATGGAGAAAAGGTGCTGAGATGAAGGAAATTATGGGGGATTATCAAGGGAGAGGAAAGTATTTAACTCTACTGTAGGAATCTCACTAGCTATCAGACTGCATCAGGAAAAAGAGATGTGGGCAGATACGCTTTAATTCTTCCAGCCACTGAATATTCTTTTTAATCACTGTGAGCTTGTAATAAGTTAATTAAAATCTTGGTTAACTATTCAGTAGTCCTCCACTGGGAAGGTGTGTGTGAACTTAATTGTGTCCTCTTGGCCCCCTGAATTCCTGTTCTGCATACACATTTCACATTGAAGATGCCACCATTCCTTTTCTGTTTCCTGCCAGTCACAGAAAGCACAGCTCTCTATCTCTGGTAGCTGTCTGGCAATCCTTCCTTCAGGAGGTGTTTGTCCTCTGGTTTCATTTTTTCCTTCCTGCTCTTGGACAAAAGTCTGGAGAAAAGAGCACCGCCAAAACCTATATATGTAAAAATCAAAGTGAAATTGTGAGGCAATGAGGAGGAAGGTGACAGAGGAGGAAAACACCACAAGCAATCTTATCTTCCTTTCCTGTGGGGTAAGAAGGTCAAGCTTCCTCAGCACACCGCTGAGCGCTAGTTATAGCTGTCAAGTTTGTATTGAACCTACTACCTGATTTTTCCCCATAGTAAATTACTGTGGAAGTCAACAATATTTCTGCCTTTATTGCAGAATCGTGGCTATCGGATACAGAACAGACAAAAGGGTCGCCTTGATAAAGGCCCCTCTCCTGCTGGAATGATTTATGAGCAGTGTCATCTTTCCAGGTCCTGTTGTAGCAGGTATCATGGGAACGAGCCTGGTCTTGGTCTCCTCTGGCCTGAAACAGAGGTGTGAGTATTGCTTGTGGCCAAACAGGGGCTTCCTGTGCCTGTTTAACTTCATAAATCATCTGGACTGGGATGCAGCAGCCAACACCAGTCAGCCTGAGCTGCAGATGTGCAGAGCACAGAGGCTGCTAAACTCCCGGGGGCTGGGAAGGGTCAGGAGACCTGGAGTCACTGGCTTGGTGTACAGCTGGTGTGCAACAGTAACACCTTATGTAGGCATCTTCTTTTTTACTTATTTATTTTTTTCTTTAAATCACCTGTTGATTGATCTTGCTTACCCTAATGGGTAATAATGCACTGTTAGTGGAGCTAAACTGCCTCGCTAATGAACTAGACTCAAGAGTTTGTGCACACCACAACCTTGCCATATACTTTGTGCCCTCTCCCTCCTTCACTACCATGTCCTTTAGTGATCGTGAGCTTTCATGTTAGTTTCTAGCCTTTTTTCTTCTTTTAGGGATAATTCCAATTATTCTCCCATCCAGCAGGTGCAATTCAACCCTCGTAGAAAGTTTGGTATCTTGTCAGTGCCAAATTTCAGCGGCATTCTTCACTTACGTTCTGATGCTGAGGATTGGTGATGCTCCAAGACTTTGCAGAATACCCTAGCTGCTGCGATGTGGTACGAGCGGCAATCCTCCTCCGTTGGTTAACTGTTGCACTGTTTGGAGAAAAACAAGAAAAATCCAGGCCCCCACTAGAAACGTGAACCTATTGAGGAGTTGACAAAACCTCCCTGTTTGGAGACTCACAGATGCCCTTCTGTTGGCAGTGCACCAAGGCTGCCATAAAATCCCTTTGGATAAGACTCAGTAAACATCTGGTACCTTTTTTTAAAAATAAAAACTATCATTGTTGTAGGCCTTGTTGTCTGCCCATGCTGGTGCCTGCGAGGTCTAATTAGTTGACAAGTGACAAAAGTGGCTACTGTAGCGAAGGGGAGGAAGGATGCCAGGATCGTTAGATGGGTTGGACAAGAGCCACGGAAGCCGGCAGGTGATGGATGCAGGAAAGGTGTATTATCCCCCGCTTTGTTACAGATGCGGGGATATGAAGAAACAAGGCAAACTGATAAAGCGAAGGCTCAACATCTTGCTATTCATCTTACGTAAAATTGGATCTGCAGTCTTCTGTGAGCATGATGGTTAGGTTCTCTAACAGCTGTTCAGTGTAAAAAAAAAAAAAACAACCTCTGACCTTCAGCCTTTATTGAGCACCGCACAATGCTTGTGAAAATAAGATGGAGAGGACTTGCGCCTGAGTTTAGCCATGAGTAAGATTTGTAAAAACTTGTGGCGCTGATGTAGCTGTATTCTTGTTTGCCGTCAGTGATAAAATCCTCACTGACAGTAAGCAAAAGCTGAATTGGGTCAAGGCGGAGGGGAATGCCCTTGGGTTTTATAAGCAAGTCTAGGGGACAGGGCCATTAGCTGTGGACAGCAAAAGCCGACCACCTGCTTTGCTTGGGTCTTTTCCTTCAATTGTTGCTTATTCCTAAATTAATAAATTTATTTTCCATATATTCATGTAAATATAATATATTAAAGATGTTGCCGCATCCTTTCAGGCAAAGAGGAGATCTGGGCACCTCAGAAAGCTTTCCAGATCTGGGGTGGACTGGTTCAGCTGGTACCTACCTCTCTGTCAGTGTGATGACTACGCTCTGACCGTCTATGCCAGGGCAGAGCTGGCATTGTCAGCTACCCAGGGATGCCCAACACGTGTGAAGCTGCAGGTTCAGTTGCCGTATGTCATCTCTTTTGACTATGCCAGTCCCAATGTTTGATTTTTCAGTACTGGATCTGTGCCCGGGCTGAGCTCTGCTTGGCTCTTAGCTTAGTTATGTCACCGGAGGTAGGTAGTGTTCATGTATGGATTTGAAAAAGCATTTTTTAGAAGCGTTTTAGCACTTCTTAGCACATTACTGTGGATTTGTTTCAAGGAATTAGATCCTCTTCGTTTTTCTTGGCTCCTCTTGAACAGTTAACATTGAGGGGGTAACAAGGTGAGTCTCGGGGACAGAGGAATGGTGGGTAAAGTGCATATCTCTTGGTCTGTGTTTCCCAGCACTCATACCAAGATTGCAATACTTTTTCCTGCTGTTCCTGTGCAAATCCACTGGTAGGTTCAGAGATTTCACAGCCATTGGTCTCATACCTACAGCAACATCTGGCTCATCATTGCTAGACTCCCCAGACCATGCAGCAGAATTGGATTGGATTTGTGTTGAAGTCACCCTGAATCACAATTACCGATGGGAAGGAGCAGCTACATAAAAACAGTTGTGAATAAAGTTGCATAAAGGGGATGATGAGAAGTGAAGTGAAACCACCACGTTATCTGCCATCAAATTCAAAGCCAATAGCTACATTTGTTTACCCATATAGTCAATAGTCATCTCCCATCCCCCCATTGCTCCATAGGGAGGGCATGCTGTGGACAGTAAGGAAAATCCCAGCAGGGACAGGGAAACAGCATCTTCCCTTCTTCCTGTAAATCAGGAATAACCTCACTAAAGTCAAACAGAGTTCTCCAGGATAAAACTCTGTGAATGAAAAAAGGAAAGGTTTCTCTCTCATTTTCTCCTGTCTGGGGCACCATGAAATGTACATTTTTGAAATTAAAATTATGCTAACCTTAAAACTGTCCAGTATTTTTTAAAAAATTATGTAGACTCACAAGTTCATGTTTTAGCATCCAGTTAAGTGGCCTGATTTGGGTTTGGTCTGATAAATGGGGGCAAAAGAAACAATTGAATCTCCACACCCAGAAACTCCACGCTTTGCTCCAGATCTTGGTTTAGTCTGTCCTTTCTGAACAAAATGAGTGACATTTAGTGAAGCTCTCTCTGCCTGAGAGATTAGTCTGAAATTATAGGGCAGCCAGAGGAGCAGGGGAGAGGGAGATGGATGGAAGCAGGTAAAACACATTCAAATTTTTTAAAAGAAAGGCTTTGTTCTTTGAGAACAATAACACCTTTCCATGATACTCAACTGTCTTTCATGCTTCAGGCCTTTATTCCCTTTGGAAGCTGGGGAAATATAAAACCCAAACAAGGCAACAACACAACACTCTTTGTCTTTGTTTTCTTACAACACAACACCATTCAAGGGCAGAACACTTGAATTTTGATTTTTAAGATCACAGGAAATGAGGGGCCATCATCTTTACATTCCTGGCATGATCTGCTTCTCAAAAGAAAAACCAGGATAATGATTATTATTTAAAGACAACAAGGATGACAAAGGCAAAGTAAATGCAGAAAAAAAATTATCCTGGCACCACCTGCGTGTTTGTACATGTATATGTGTACATAAAAAAAGAAAAACCTACTGAGTTATTGAATGCAAATGAGACTGGCAAGAAGTGTTTTTCCCCAAGCCGTTGTATATTCCACAATCCTGTCACGAAAATGTCTTTCCTCCCACCTCTGACTTTCTATTGTTGCTTTTCAACCAAAACAAGGTAAAAGGAGATGAAAGATTGAAGAGGAAAAGGTAAGTTATTTTCAAAGGTAATTTCTGTTGGGTTTGGGATTTTTTTATTAATCGTGTGCTGGCGTGGTGACAAAAGTTACCAGTGTGTGCCCAGAATGATATTTGGTGAATTATTTTACTATTTCTTTTTTCATAGAATCACAGACTCACAGAATGATTAAGGTTGGAAGGGACCTTAAAGATCATCTAGTTCCAACCCCCTGCCCTGGGCAGGGACACCTCTCACTAGACCAGGCTTCTCAAAGCCCCATCCAGCCTGGCCTTGAACACTTCCAGGGATGGGACATCCACAGCTTCCCTGGGCAACCTGTTCCAGTGCCTCACCACCCCCACAGTAAAGAATTTCTTCCTGATATCCAATCTAAATCTACCCTCCTTCAGTTTGAGGCCATTACCCCGTGTCCTATCAGAACACTCCCTGATCAAGAGTCCCTCCCCATCCTTCCTGCAGGCCCCCTTTATGTGCTGGAAGGCTGCTATAAGGTCTCCTCAGAGACTTCTCTTCTCCAGGCTGAACAACCCCAACTCCCTCAGCCTGTCCTCACAGCAGAGGTGCTCCAGCCCTCTCATCATCGATTAGTTATATAAGAGCAATGTTCATGACACAAGAATGCCTCTTTCCCAATTTCAGGAGAGAAGAGGTCTGTTTTGGATGTCCTGGATGGTACAAAACATCTGGCCTCCTTGCACAGCCCTGCATCTTCGGAAGTAGGGCAAGCAGCAGAAGCGATGCCATAATGTTGGTAGAGGCATGAGATGAGCAACCCCAAAACTGAGCCAGCTGCTCAGCCTGGCTGTGCTTGTGAGTGCATAAGGGATACCCAGCTAAAACCCGGATCAGTGCAGGATTAGTCCCTGTAACAGTACGTTCAGTTTCTTATCCAGTGCGTTTTTGCAAGCAGCACCTAAACGAGCTAGCTGCTGGCACGCACATCATTTGCGAACACACTAGTTTTATTTCCTTTTGTTCCAGTGCATATTTTATAAGCTTATCTTATTTTGGAAAAGTTTGCCCTAAATGGTGCTTTTTGTTTTCACACATGTTGCAGCTGCGAACGCAGGCAGGGTTGTACTGTGGAAGAAATGTTCTGCACTATTTTTTTTTTTTATTATTTTTTTTTTACACGTGAGGAATACTTTCTCCCAGATTCTTAATCTTTTTCCCCATCTCTTCCAAGCAAATGCTTGCTTACCAAGAACTGCCACGGTCTGATACTTACATAGACAATTGTGCCAGAGAGAAATACAGTTGTACTTTCTTCTGCTTTGGTGTATGGTTGTGCAAAGCAGGTGCATGCACCTCCGTGGGCTTGAGGTTTTTATGTGCAAATAGAGGTCTTGGTTGACTGCCCCAAAGCCTAAAATCCCACAGAAATCAAAAGAACGAAAGAGCGGCCTTGAAGCGAGATGTGCTAAAGCACATCCTTTCCTTAACGGCAGCTGCAGTTTCCAAGCTTCCTCAGCTACAACCACCTACAAGTTCACCCCTGGGACTTCACAGGTTTGGCCATTTGTGGTTTGAAATCTTGCCCTGGAAAGCTGCCGTCTTCTGTATGCGAACAGAAGGCGCAGGAAGCAATGGCGCTGGTTTGGGGTGTCGATGTGACCCCACCAAACACCCTTGAGCGTTTGCTCATGATAGAGGAGCTGCACGCACATGGATGGACCCTCCCTTACTTAGCCACGACAGTCTCTATATCTCCACCGCCATGCGGGACTCCTGCCCTTCCAGCAGATACCCTGGCAAAGAGCCTGTCCCCCTCCCTGACGTACGTTTCACGCTCTGGTTTGAAGCCCGGGTTGCAATGCTGGAGTAGCAAAGCAGGAAATGCTCTCATAGGACATAGAGCCTGGCATGCTGGCACACCAGCAAGCGCATCAATACCACCGGGATCACCCCAAAATTACCTACACTGATGAAAAAGGACCGTGCAGCTTTAGAGCTGAGCTGCTAGAAAGGCTTGCCTTAAAGACCAGGCAAAGATGAAACATTTGGATACGAAATCAAATGCAAGGCTCCCGTGATGGTGGGGATCAGCCCACCTTTGTAATAGGAAGCCACCTCACTTTCTGCTGGTGTTGATCACGGGAACCCTACTTGCCCGCAGTTTTTCTCAAAGAAACACGGCACATCCAATTAACAGCCTCAGTCCATCTGCGTTTTACGCATGTTCATGCCTTAAAGAATGTGTAACAGCATTTTATAACAATATCTAATAGAGATTAGGCCTAGAAAAGAACTTAGTGTAATCCTGTTATATAAAAGCAAGGATATTTTGCAGGATATAGATCAAATGCTCCCCATGATAGAAAGCTCCTTCATTACCTTGTAAGCCAGAAAAACACTCCAAAAAAGCTTAACTATAAGGTCTATGTTGTGATAAATAATACGCAAATCAAAATTTAATTGCTAGCAGCCCACCAATTTGCTTGTGGTCGTGCAACCTCCCTTTCTTCCACGGCAGATCGTGCGCAAAGCTTTTAGAAACTCCATGCATTAGAAGTGCAATTATGGAAACAATTCATAATCAATACGTGGTTATTAGGGTAACCTGCATATATGGGATATTTTATAGCAATTATAATCCCAACAGTCCTTTCTGAGAGCAAAATTTGCATGGTGGCTATTCCCTTTCAGGTTTCAGTCCCAGCAGTGCCACCTACTGCTGAGATAACTTTGAAAGCTGAGTTTATTATTTCCTATTTCCTTGGGGGAAAATTTTCAGAGACCATTATCGGCAGGTGGAAGACAAGCTCATAGGAGGGGAAAAAAAAAAAAAAAAAGGAAAAGCTCAGCATTCTCTGACTAAAATTTATTTCCCCACCTATACATGACTGAAACAAAGTGTTATCCTGATCACTCCTCATTCCCTCATGGTAGTTCATTATTCAGCTGGTGGGAATTGTCCCAGCTCCAGTGAATACCATGGAGTTATAACAGCTGCTATGAGCTGAACTTCTGGCCCAGAATTGTTAAGAAAAAGGTATGCAGAATTACTTTTTTTTATTTTGGAAATAAAAATAAATTACTTCTGCCTACAAAACCTACAGCCTTGCTTATTTCTTAGTGATGGGAGGTTAGTTCACTCTTCTAAGAATAATTATTAAGTAATCTGGTTAGTGAAGGATGTGAAGGACAGCTGAGGTAGGATCTCAGCACCTCTGGTATAAATGCAAGGGATGTGGAGGTTCTGGTATGGTTTTACCAGACCACCACTGGCAAGGGACAAAGTACCAACCGTAGGCTTTAAGATCCTGAAAACAAGGGAAAACTACCAAAACAGTGTTTGTTTGGAAACAATCTGATATTTTTTTCAGGTAAAAATATGTCCTCCTCAGGTGGTACTTTGGAGGTGTTTGTGTCTCATTCTTCTCCAGTGCCACATCTCCCTCCTATGAAATTAGCCTATGGGCTGGAATACCTCCTCCAGGATGCCTGCTTGCAAGCCAAAAGGGACATTTGATTCTGCTCCAGGAAGTTCAGTGTGGCCAAGGAGCTTTGGCTGTGGGGAAGAAGGGCACAAAACGCTGTGTTGTACTGAAGGCTGAGGCTTAGGATTGCTTCCAGCAGGGCACTTATTACAGGGTAAGGAATGGAAGGGAATAAGCATTTCTTGGCTGAGAATGTCTATTTTGCAACCTGTTTTGCTATTAAAATAAACTTTGAAATAGCACCATTCTGGAATTTATTTATATCTTTGTTTAAGTGAAGAGAGATATTTCTCCAGTGTTACCTTCACAGCATGCTACAGGTGAGGTGAAGGCCCACCAAACCTGGCAGATGATCCTTGTTTAGGAAGGAAGAGGGGAGCTGTATTTTGCAATAAGTGGGCTGTAAGGACAAGACTGTGATCCAAAACAGGGTCACCTGAAATGCTGGAGAGATGGTAAGTGATTTGGGTGAAGAGGTTTGGCTGGGAGCTGATGGCAAATGCTGGGGGGTGGTTAGTATTTGGCAGGGCTGCATTATTTACAAGCAGATAGCGACTGAGAAGAGAAGGACAAAACTGTAGAAGCAGTGAGAAAAGCACAGATAGCCTGACTGCAAGAGGAAGTCCAGAGAGAGGATGCTGTGGGATAGAGGACTCAGTGAAGAAAATCTTGAAAGTTTTCAAAACCCCTTGGTTTTCTTCCCTGATGTGTCCTTATCGCCTATCACAGCAAGAAAGGCCCAAGAAGAGATGGAGATGGCCAGGCACCACCAGCAAAGCCCGAGCCTTTCACAGAGGGTGTTGTGGGCAGGCAGGAGGCACAAGTGAGCAGGACCGGAGGTGATTGCACAGTGAATGTGCATGCAGAAGAGGGAAGTACCTGCTTTGAGGCAAGGGCTGTGAAGAGAAGAGGCACTGTTGTTTCTGTAAAATGAGTGGTGGAAACCTTGGGGTGGGGACAAGAGTAATTATTGTCATTAGATGCAGCTAAACACTGCTAAGGCGGTACCCGCCTTAATCCAACTAAGCCGTGATGCTGAGGGCTGAGCCCTGCCTTACTGCACGGGGGTGATGCTGGGAAGGCCCAGCACAGGGCCGGTTGCGTGCTCCCTTCCTGCTTACTGTTGGCCTGTTCATTGATGTTTCTATCACAACCCTGTGGATCATCACCATGGGATCTCCCTGGTCTGACACATCACCTCGTGGCTCTCTCCGTGAAGGCTCTTCTAGAGGAAGATGTATGACCCAGTAGGATTGCAGGTTACTGCAGCTCGTCACAGTCATTGCCACTACCTCTGGCTGTGTTTTTTGTTGTTTGGTTTTGGTTTGTTTTGTTTGTGTTGTGTTCTTTTTAATGTGATGTGGCAGTATAATTTACAGTAGATCACCTCATTGCATGAGGGGGGGGGGGTTGCAGTGTTTGCAGCCTGCTATGAACTGCCCTAAAGCTGTGTGTTGTACCCTGGAAATGTGCTTGAACCAGGCTTTATTCTCATCTGACTTTGCTTACATGTGATTTCAACTGGAAGTAAATTTTCTCAGCCCTCCCTTTTTATTCAGCACCTGAATTTCCTAAGACCCATCAGCCAGGTTATTATAGGGTTGGTTTGTTGGGTTTTTTTGGGTTTGTTTTTTTTTTTTTAGGTTGCCTGTCCATAACTCTAAGTACTCAATGTTTTTCTACACCCAGCTCTCCAATTTGACATCTGGGACTCTTTACTACCACTTGTCCATGCAGATTTTATAATTTTAATTTAATCTTTCCCCCAAAGTATCAGGGCAAAACAATAAGATAGGAACAGGGAGAACATTTGTCCTATAGGATAAACTTTTGGTAACATATATGTTTTATGCAAATCTCTATGAACTACGTGTTTCTTCCCACTTCAGCAAGCACCCTCTATCACAAGCCAAAAAATAATTTCATGAAGAATAGTTAACGGTCAGTTGTCATTTTGAATTAGAATCATAGAATCATAGAATGTGTTGGATTGGAAGGGACCTTTCAAGGTCGTCTAGTCCAACCCCCCTGCAGTAAGCAGGGACATCTTTAACTAGATCAGATTGCTCAGAGCCTCATCAAGCCTGGCCTTGAATGTCTGCAGGGATGGGGCCTCCACCACCTCTCTGGGCAACCTGTTCCGGTGTCTCACCTCCTCATTGTAAAGAACTTCTTCCTAATGTCTAATCTAAACCTACCCTGGTCCAGTTTAAAACCATTGCCCCTCATCCTATCGCTGGACTTTGGTGTCAATGTGACCTTTATTTTTTTGTAGGTGGGCAGAGATGGATGAGGTGGAACAGGAGAGACACGGAGGGTTCCCACTATCACTGGAAGCACCCAAATTAGGAGCCTGGGACAACGCTGGGTGCATTGACCATTTTCAGAGGATCCTCACCTCCCAGGAGAGACCACAAAGCCTGGGATGGTGAGGCTACTGTTTTACACAACCCAGTGCAATGGGAAGAGACTGTCTGCTGGGAAATTCATTGATGTTCCAGACCGATGTCCCCTCACCCACCCTGACAGAAACAGGTGATGTGCACCACAAAGATGCTTTTGCTGGACTTTCTGGGTGTCAGCTAGACTGCTTATTCTTCCAGTCAAATTTGTCCTTTTCATTGCATTTCTCAAATGCACATGCAAGACCCTGCATTTCCCAAATGAAAAAAAGAAAAGAAAAAGGGGTTAATGGGGGAACTCTTTTCTGGGCTTCTTACAAGAGCGATTCCAGCACCGAGTGAAAAATAAACTTTAAAGCACGATTTGCGACTGTCCTTTCAAATCTGCTCATTTGGCCCTGGCTAAATGTTTCAACCCAGAATATCTCCAGCTGCTCCCTTGCCTGTGAGAGAACGTGAATTTCAAAACACTAACTCTGAACACCCCATGTCTTTGCTGGGAGCCCAGCTCCAGTCTGCGGGATTAAATCTGGACGTTATTAAATTCTGCTGATCGGTGACGGAAGTGCCTTCAGAAAGCAGTGCTGAGCAGCTGCTTAATATTGGTTTTGTGGTGATAGGGAGGCAAATGTCTTTTGCATTGGCTAGAAAAAGTAGTTTGTGTCATTCCTAGAAGCACTTTATTGTGAAAACACAGCTCAGAGTCATTCTTTACAGGCTGGTTGCCAAAACTTCAGCAGAAACAGAAAAGCTTGAAAATAATTAGTTAGACTGTCTCTAGCAGGTGTCACTTTGGAATTCATTGTTGATGATAATCCTCAAAGACTGCAGAGAGGTGATCTGACAGGACAAAATATGTCCACTATTCACCTATTCCTTTACAAGCAATTGCTCTCCTTGCTAATGCACCAGCTCTGATAGGAAGAAACTTGACAAAAACATCTGCAATTTCAACTACAGTGTAAAGAAAGAATAAATTGCTCCTTTTAGCTTGGGGGTGGGTGTTGGGGAGAAGAATCCCCCCTGCCCCCAAACAAATCAATAGAATGTGTTGAATCATGAAAGGATGCTGCGTAATTGGCATACAGATCCTGCATGAAACCCTGATTCTAGCATGAGGTATTTAATACTTTCTGCCACAATAAAAGAAGAGAATTAATGGACTCAGTGGGAAATCTAGATGGCATTTAGCTCTGAATCAGACTATTATTTTACACTTGGCATTGATAGGAGTCAAAATGAGGCCACAAGCCCAAGACTTTCTCAGCTCCTTGTGAGAGCCAATTCCCTTTATATTCCCATGTTCCCTACGTGGAGGCTTCCCTTTCTCCAGCTTTCAATCACAGCAGCAGCAAACTGAGGTAATAAATTATGAAGCCACTTCAGGCTAAATGTGGGTAAAAAATGCATGCATTTTCTCTCTTTTTAAATATATGGCTATTGCACATACATGTAAGATGTAGCTGACAGATTATAAAATATATGGTAAAAAGGCAGATGTTTATTACATAAAACTTATCCTATGAATGTATGTTTTATCAAATTGTGCTGCTTGTCCTATATAGGAAGGATTTCTTTTCTCAGTGCTTTGATTTTTAAGGCATGCATGTGTATTTGGGGTAAATTAAATGACAACAAGATCTCAACAAATTTTTGCCCTTTCTAGGGACAAAAAGCTGGTAAATTTTTGCAGTGCTTTTTTGTTTGTTTGTTTGTGTTTTTTTTTTTTTCTTTTCCCACAATTACGAAAGCCTGTAAAGAGTGGGGCAGGTAAGGAAAGCTTATGAGTAAAAACCACATGGGCAACTCTATAAATCCATCCTAGAGTTCATTTCCAAGGGGGGGATTCATTTAGAAGGCGTCTTGATCATCAGCCGTCTCAGAAGGCATCAGTGCACTGGTCCTCAGGACTCCTTGGATGTATCAAAAGGGCTTTGCTGTTGTTGCTCTCCAATCTTAGTGTTTTGCTGACTGTAAACCACATAATATTGCAGGTAGAAGCCATTATTTATAAATGTGTGACTGATGAGTCCTCATGATACCTCCAAAAATGGATGTATAAAGTTATGAATATCTTGCTCCAAGCCAAATGGCAAGCAAGGAGCAGAAATGAGGGTGGGATTCAAGAGTGCTCAGTTCCCATGCCTTTC
Organism: Rynchops niger; assembly: GCA_013400035.1. Lineage (NCBI taxonomy): Eukaryota > Metazoa > Chordata > Aves > Charadriiformes > Laridae > Rynchops > Rynchops niger. The sequence goes on along the minus strand of VXBH01009815.1, from coordinate 209,678 downwards.
ATACAAATCCTGTCTTACAAAGATGAGGTGTGAGAGCAACAGCACAATGAAAAAAAATGCTGCTGCTGATCACCAGGTGCTGGTTATTCATTCCGATGCTATTCTGAATGCCTCCCTTCAAGTAATCTGGCATCCCTGTTGTCTGAAATACCTAAAGGTTGACCTCGACATTTGCAAACCAAGTTGTAGAGCAAATCAACAGCAATGCTCTCGCCAGATTACCAGATCTCTGGGGAGAGCAACAATGCTTGGTTCCGTACCAGAGGAAAAAGGTACCCTCCAGCAAAACCAGATAATGGGCAGTAGGAAAACAAATAGGAACCCTACTCCTGGAGGTCTTGTCAAAGAGAGGTAGAAAGGTCTATGGGTCTGCCCTGGGGAACACAGTACCATACAAGCAGCTTCTTGGTTTTGGGCTCACTGGCCAATTTCATTTTGGCCATATTTATCCCTTTCACTAGCTTGAAAACAAATGTCGAGAGAGAGAGATGAGAAAATCAGTTTGAGAAAGACTTAAGAGGTCTTCAGAAAGACTTTTTCTTCCCCAGAGCAAATGCTCGTAACAGGGGATTGCTTTGTGATATTGCTGAAGCTGCTGCGACATTTACAGGCTAGGGAAACCCCATGTGAGTACCAAGAGGAATGGCTCAGCTGTAGGGCTCATGTAACTCAGGGCGGGCTGGCTCGTTTCAGACCTGTGGTGTTGTATTTCAGAAGTCAATCACACTCTGCAGAGGCTGGAGCTTAGCTTGGCAGAAGAAGAATGCTTTTGTCCCCTCTATCTTCTCTCCAAGATGACCTTTAACTTTATAATCTGATGGGCTCGAGGGTCTGATAATCTCAGATTTGTTGGTAGTGGATATCATGTGTTGGCAATTCCCATTTTTAAAATAATTGTGCTGAAGCACAGATAAGCTATTGTCTCCAACTATCGGGTTTTAATAAAGACAGTGTATGAGAGGGCCAGGATCCAAGCCAATTATAACCTAATTGACCCTCCTAAGCCTTCTTTCTTATCTAAAAGCTCATTCTTTGCCAGTCAGGCTCATGATATCTGTGGGTTGGAAAGAGTAATTTTTAATGACCCATTATCTACAGCATTCCTGATTCAGATAAATAAATGCAGGCATCCACCCCTAGATGGATGATTGGTTTAGTTGCAGTGGTCATAATTGGTCAATTAGGGAGAAGCAGTCTGCTAAAGCCAGCAAAATTAACATGAGATGGAGGGAGGCTGAACACAGGATTTACCTTGACAGAGGAAGCAATTTAAACTAAGGGAACCCAGTGTTTCCTATTTAATACTCTATGGAGTATGAAAAGGCTTTCCAGAAATAATTCTCCTCCATATATATTGTTGTAACAAGGAAAAATTAAGTCGCTGGCAAACTGAAATCACCATTTTTATGTAAGTTTTGATGGCTCATTTGGCATTACGTCTTGGAAGCCCAAGAGCGGAGAAGTAATGCTGATCAGCTCAGGGGTGGGTGGCCTGTGAGCGTGCTGCCAGCACAACTTGCTGGCTAAATCAGGGAAGGGGCATCCAGAACCCTCACAGTTCCTTGTATTTTTTGTCTTGTGTCCAGCAGTGCTACAAAACGGTTCAGACAAGAAAGAAGATGGGAACACGGCTCCTGTGGCATAATGAGGAATACCATACAGCAGCTCAGTCAGAGAAGGAATTGGAGAACGACACTGGGAGCAGGTAGATTAATCCATCCAAAGGGCATACAGTGGCTTGACTGGATACATGATGTGAATTCAGAAGAACAGATTTGCTTCTTGCTTCTGAGCAGGAATACAAATGAGAAAAATCAACTCCTACCGCTTCCCCCTCTTAAGGACTGGAACAGGACACAGCGCGCTGCTCCACCAAAAGCAGGGCAGACCCAGCATAGCAGTTAAGCTTGCTGGGCGCTTCAGAAAGTCTATTAATTAGACTCATTTGCTGGTTTCTCGTCATGGAGGTTTGCTCTGATTTTGCTCTTCTTGCTCCCATGGGTTCTGCTGGTGGTGGGCAGCCGTTTTGAATCACTGACCCCCAGCTGGCTGGAGCAAACATCTGCCTTTCCTGCAGACAAAGCTGCTTTTGGGATCAGGACTGCATCGTAAGGAAGAGTCTTGCCCTCAGCCAAACCTTTCACTGTTGCATTTAGGGGATGGAGTGGAAAAGGAGCTTTAGTCCCTGTATTCCCAGCTTCTGCTTGAAGCCTCCCTGTAGAGGGGTGTTTCTTTTGCTGTTGACTAGAGAGGGCACCTTGGGAGATGGACTTTTACAGAGATTGAGTTAGGAATGTACAGTTGGAAATGCAACTATCTCAGCTTGCTGTCACCAAAGAAAACACACCACAAACCAGTAGGCGACTGCCGTAACCATGAATCCACACCCTATTCTTTTGTGGTGAGATTTGTATTCTGAAGCCTTTAGGTGACTGCAGCAAGTACATACAAACCTTGCATCTCCCCAGACTGCCTCTCTCCCCAGATGTACATGTCCCTTAGTGTCGGTGCAGCAGGCAGCTGACAAGCACGTGGCAGTGGCAGCACATTAACAGGGCAACATCAGTCCTCTAGAAGAAGCCTGGATGCTCGTGATCCTGACACAACACACCAGAGGTCTGTGGCAAAGCAAGACCCCTTAGTGCTGCTGCAAAAGAGCTGATCTGTCCCATATGTCCCTCCCTGAGCACTTGCAGAGTGAACAGAATGGGTCTATCTTTTTGGACAAATAGCTCAAAGGCTTAGTGTTCCTCACCCTACCCACAGTGACACAAGGGGGAATCATGTGTGCATATACTCATATACGTGCGTGCATGTATGTACCTACAAAAACACTTGCAGTATTTCTGCTGCCAGCTTTCGGGTAGCATCCCGAGGGTCCACGTCAGGTGGCGCTTCCTCTTCTATTTGTTGGCTTGGGAGCTATAACCTTTTCCATTCCTGATTGGTTTCAACACCTGCATTTCTAAATGAGCCCCATGCTGTTTCGTGCCCAGTGTTATTTGGGCCAGGGAAGCTATCACGTTGGGGTCACAGTCAGGGAGGTGATTTGGTGCCATTGCCTGCAATATTTAGCAGAACCCAGCTGCAGCTCACAATAAAAGACATCCCTTTCTCCCTTCCTTCTCCCACCCCAGCCCTCAAAATACACTATTTCCACAAAGCATGTGGAAGAGCTCTGTAGGGAACAAACAAGAAGGGGGTGGCAGGTGTCACAGCTTTGTGCCTTTGAAAACATCTTCGGTTTTTTTAGGGTTTTTTTGTCTCTTTACCATTTATATCCCATGCCTGATTCTAATGTCTGCAAGTGTATTTGCTTTTGCCCATCTCTACGTGCTCTCCATGTCTGGCAGAGGAAAATGGGCTAACCCTCTCTGGCCATCAGCAAAAATCAGAATCAATGATACTATTAAATGGAAATAATATGGTTGTTGACAGGAGAAGCCACACACATTGCCCTAGGTGCCAGCCTGCAGCAAGGCGTGTGCTTTGGGACACTGGCAGAGCTCACCCACCCTGACGGCAAAGGTGGTCTCCTAGACCTCAGCAGCAACTTTGCTGCTCCATCCGGAAACTTTGGCTTCTGCAGTTTCTCCTGCCATATTTTGGCAAAGCTGTACCAAGCCCCTACACCATGTGCAGAAAATTGCCAGGACCCGATGGCATTAATAATGCCTAATTGCCTATTCCAGCCTCACCTAGGTCCCCACCTGCAGCACCCGCCCACAGCACCCATTTAAGTCCTGGCCCTGGCTGAGGGTGCTGGGAAGTAGGTGTGTGCTGGAGAATGGTTTATGGTGCCAGCAGAGCCTCTGGGGGTAAGTACTTGTCTTTCCTTAGGCATTATGTGGGTTGAGTGGGGTTAAAGAGAAGCTGTCTTTGGTCCTGCTTGTGGTGGGGTCAGAGTGTGCAAGTCAATGCTGATAGCCTGAGCCTTTGGTCTGCTGCTTACAAAACTAGCAAAAACTTTAGTAGTAGCTTCTTTGTCCTGGGTTCATAGTGAGCAGTTGTTTTGTTTATAAGCATGATATGATGAATTGTGGTGTTTATGTGACACACAAGTCATTTGCAAGTGTTTACTTGTTGCTTAAGTATGCTTGTTATGGGAAAATCTGAGCCCCTTGGGAAGCTAATTTTTCTTTCTCAACCCTATTCTGGCTCCCTGGTTTGTGTCCGCTCCTCAAAACCTCTCAGAGGGAGTCATCTTAGACAATTCTCACAGTGAGGGAGCAAGGAGTTGGCTCATTGCCCTTCTGGTATCTGCATTGCACTCCTCTACAAAGCCGAAAGCGTGCACCTTCCTCTCCCAAGCCCACTCCCTGCCTGGCATTTGTTACTTTTAACATTGCTCTACCTGACTTCTATCCTCCTGAAACAATGCTCAGTGCTTCTAGCCAAGGTAACTGGCCGCCAGGCTGCCTTGGGGTAATCATTCCCTGCGTTTCTTTGAGTCTGCAATACAATGTCCAGGGAGAACAAGCTGTTTTTTCACCCTTTGGGGTCTGAGACGAGAGGAGTTAACTGCCTGTTAACTGTTGGGCAGTGGTGGAAGATTTGGTGCTGTGGTGAGAAATTAGGGTAGGAGGTAGGGCAAAGGAGGGGGTGGTTGCTGTCTAAAATATGGCACTTGAATTTTTACCCCTGTAATGAATAATCTAGACCCAAGCAGATTTGTTCCCAAGAGGCAGCAAAATAAGGTGGGTTTCCCAAGCCTTTTTATGTTGACCTGGATCTCGAGCACTGAGCAGCCCTCATTGATACCCCTGCTTGTGCTGTCTGCGGGGATGGAGGCTGCTGGTCTGAATCAGATCCCAGCTCTGCCTATCCTGTGCTTGTCCCTCTGACGAGCACCAGCTCAAGATACTTCAAAGGAGCATGCAGTCAGCAGCTGGTGTTAGTCAAGACTAATCCTACCCTATGGAAAGGGAGGGGGGGGAAAAAATAATCTACTTGACAGGGAGTGAAATAGAGCAACTTCTGCAGGAGGTAGTCCCAGACTGGGCCCAGCACAGAGGGAAAAGTGGCAAGGAAGCCCAGAAATCAAAGTTATGGAACAGAACAAACCAAATGTGCATGTCAGGAGAGCCTTTGTTTCAAAAGTGTGCAGCTAACTAATGTAGATTTCCCCTGCATATGTATGTATTTATTTAGCTACAAAGATAGAAGAGGTGATGTTCTCTTTTTCCACAGTGTGGCCTACCTACGGTATTCAATAATGTAATATTAGAGAAAAGCCTCTAGCATGGTCTTTAATAAAATACCCTGACCTGACAGGTAGGTTATAGACTATTATAAAGCTGTTAGATTTAATATGAATCTTCTTGGCAATCGCTGGTATTCATCACATTTTCATGAGTAGCGAACGGCTGTAGATATTGCCAGATGTGGTCTCAGAGTGGCGAGCAACTGAGATAAAAATTGCAAAAGCATCTAAATGCTGGATGGGTTGAAATCCCACTTCCAATCAGATCCAGGGCATGCCGTGAAAAGATTTAGTAAGCGACCTACCAGTGGTTTAAAAGTCTCCTGAACAGTTTGCCCAGCTGTCTTGGGAGAAAGAGGAGTGGGCAGAAACTGGATAATCTGATCTATATATTAATTTTATCACAGAGATTACTTTAAATCCCGAAGCAGGAGATTATATAACCAAGTAGTATTTACGGTTGCAACTCTGGAAGGCCACACAAGCGCCTGATCCCAGGACTCACTGATTTTGTTTTGACTTTATTAACATCTTACTGTACCCAGCATTCTAACTCTTTGCACTGTGTGACATGCTGCTTTCTTGTGTTGCCTTTGATTTTGGCATTTCCTGATCTTATTTTGTGCAATTTTGGAAAAAAAAAAAAATCTCATTTCTAACTTCCCCGGCACATAGTTTGGTTAGTCCCAATTGCTCTTTGGTGGAGGAGAGTGAAGGGCTGCTGTGAACTTCCCTGTTCTCTTTTCTGTAACTCCACAGCTTTCAGCTTCAGAGCTTAAATTTATTTTGCAGTCGTGCCCAGAGCTGTCCCCTGTGAAAGTCTTATCGTCGTTGTTCTAGGTACTGTAAAAACACAAATAGTAAACCCCATGTCTACGGGAATGGGAGGTGTGGGGCTCCTAAATAGAAGGGACAGGTTTTCGGAGAGGGGCTGTGCTAAAGCAGCTCTCGCTGGTGTCAGTGGAAGACATGCACTCCTGCAAATCACAAAGCAAACACCCAACACGAGATTCTACTGTGCTGCGACCCTTTTTGTTTTGTTTTTAATAGAAGGTATTAGTGCACAGCCTCCCTGCTGAGCATTCCTGTTGTCCAGGCTTGTGCTATTGAGTTTTGCCTTCACTGGTTGGCCCCTACACGCCATGTTTCTGTATGTCTACTGCGAGCCATGAACACTGTTGGTGGCTCTTTCCAAGCTCCTGAATCAAATCAAAGGGTAACTTGAGTGTCGAGGGGAATGAACACATTTGGGGTGAGAGATGATAAATAAGCGATGACTAAAACAGTCAAGGAGTCTTTTGGCAAATTGGTGGCATTGGCCAAAAAACTTCGGTAACCAGATTAAGATACTCTCTGACAAATAACACCCTAAAGAAAGCACCTAAATATGCCAAGTGGACAACATTAGGTCAACTTGAAAGAGTTAACATCTAATCGCAGATTTGGTTTCCTTGATTGACAGACAATTTTCAAAAAAGAGTGCGGTTTGTCAAGAAGTCATTCCCTTCTTCTTCCAGAAATCTCTTTGAAACCAGGGCAGGCAATTTCCTGCCTGTGATGGCATTCAAGACACGAGATACCCTTGTCTTTGACAGCAAAGGACGTTGGTTTCATTTGAGCTTTTTCCCTTATCACTGACAACAATAAAATTGTCAAGTGTGTGATTTGAAACGTCAAATTCAGTGTGAACTTTTTGTGTAAGCAAGGGACATTGGACATAATAACTTTTTTCTCCCATCTGTACTGATATATGGGACGTACAAATTGACAAATGATAAAGATTGGCTGATGTATGTGTATAGCAACTTATGTATGAACTAGCCACAGACCAACAAGGTTATAATGAAGTAATCTTTTGAACTTATTAATAAATTTCCCTTTGTCAGCATTGGTCCAAGGTAATGATATGATGCTTCTTAGCAGCACAGACAGAGGAAGACTTCACAGCTGAGGAAGTGCCCATTTTAATTGTAGCATGGAAATACTGTCTGTCAAATCATGGTAGCATTGTTTTATGTTTATGGAGAAGCTGGATGCATTTGAACCTGACCCAAAACCCCAAAGCTGTCTCTCGCCATTCTGAACAAACCAATCATGTTGATCAATTGATGATGCTGAGCATTTCAGTTTCTGAGTGCCTAAACAGTGAGATTTGAAAGTCACCTGGAATTTGCCGGTTTTAGATTGACTAATTTGAATACAAAATCTGTGTGTTGCGTAGAGAAAATCGAGATCTTTAGATAGCCTTCCAAACAGTGGCCTCAAACTTCACTTTGTTGGAGTGCAAGTCCTGCAAGGTGTGGATGAGCTGGTTCATCAAGAGGAGAGTGGACTTTGCCCTGTGAGCCATGACTTCAGTGTGTCTTCTGTCAAATTGCTAGCCTTTGTGTGATTCATATCGCTATACTACAGCTGTGGCCAGGTGAACTGTAACATTAATTTTTAACACTGTGGTTGAGTCCTTAGAAGGTTTTAGCTTGTCAGGAGTGTGACATACTTTTCAAAGTTTTGGCTTTGTTTCATTTTAAAAGGAAATCGTCATTGTCACACAACCACACCTCAACACCTTTTAAAGCGAGTCTTTATTATGGGAGTTATCTCAAACTCCAAGTATTAGGCTGTAGAATGAGAGCGCACAAATCCTTAAGCCAAAGTCGCTTGTCAGGAACAGGGACACAGCACAAAGCAAATAAGGAGCAGAGGTTATTTCAGCTACTTGAGACCTTAAAAAGCTCAGAGGAAAACTGAACAGACACATGTTTAAATGCAATAAACTCCTGGCAGTGCATGGGTGGTCACTCTCTGTGCCTGTGCTTTTACCCCCATGAAGTAAAATGCCCTGTATTTTACCTTTACCGTTGGGGTCGAGTGCGGGTGCGTGCATGGTTGGTTATAGAGGTGGAGCCGATTGATGGTAGTTTGTTGTGTTGCCATAACCCAGTTGCACTCAACAGTGTGCCTTCACCCAAAGCTTGACCAAAGGCAACCAGCAGCACCAGGAGGGGAGCGGGTGACACTGCCATGCTGAGCTGCTCCGAAACCCATGGGGTCCTACAGAGGTGACTCAGAAACATCACTCACTTTTATGTTAGCAAGCAACAGCCCCCAGCCCAGAAAAGCATATTGGTTTTACCTTCCAGCCCTCTTTCCACTCTTAAGTTACTACTATTTCCAGCCCCCACAGAGCAAAAATACATGGCAGTATGATTTCCTTGTAAGAGCAATTTAACTTTTGGTGCTGAGTGGTAGCGTTCTCAGCTGAATTACAGGCAAAAGCCTGAACCTAACAAGGTATTTATTTTACTTAGCAAAAATTAACCAATAGTAAAAGTACAGTTGCCGCCATTGGAAATATGACTGTTTGAATAAAAGTTATGGCAACAGTAAGATTCAGCTATGGTATGTTAATTTGAATCTGCAGTAAATCTGTCAAGATTGCAAGTCAGTTTAAGAGCTAAAATATACTTGTTGTAAAACACTGAACTGCAATTTATATGTATTTTTCCAAACCACTCGTGGGCTAGCAGTATTTTAGTTCTGTAATGACAATTTGAACCTTTTAAAAGGTTTTTTTTTTTTATACAAGTCAGCAGAAGTAGTATTTTATTATGTTTCTTTCTGTGGGATTCTTTGAATGCAACACACTTTTGGGGAGGAAAATGGTCTGGGGTTAAAAATCAGCACAGACTACCTTACAGTTTCTTCTCTTTTCTGAAAGATAGAGATGTCTGAGTGTGCAATGAATAATTTGTCAATCAATTTGGAGCTCGGTGAAAATGACTGTCAAAGTGGGGCTATGTTAGATTTCAGGTGCCATTTAACCCTGCAAACATTCTTTCTGTAATGATATTCTGTGATAGCAGGTAGATACGATTTTTTTTTAAAAACAAAAAATCCATTAGTAACCTAAATATATTTTTAAAAAAATAAACTTGTTTGTATTATTGTATAATCCTGTAAACTGCTTTCAGCTGATTAAATACTTAAATTAGTGCTTTAGACTGTCAGCTGTCAGTCACAAGCATCTTCAGGGGTGCTCTTCCATGGCAGACACCTTGACTGTTACTCAGTTTGCTACCTGTCGTCTGGGATGGGCTGTGACGGTCACTGAGAAAGCAGAGGAGGGGACATGAAGCAGAATACCTGCATCGTGCCTTGCGCATCTGGCTAATATTACAGTTAGGAGGTGATCCTCATATTGTCATTTGAAAGCTGGCAATGCATCTGAGGAATTGTATGTGAGCATCACCCCCCCAGATGAAACTCTAAGGTGCATTCCCATTAAACCTGTCTTTGGCTGGGTTTCCAAGAGAAAAGTATTTATATACTGCCTGCCACTGTCAAAAAACTAAAACAACCAACCACCACCACCCTAAAAAAAAAAAAAAAAAAAAAAAAACCAAAAAAAAAAAAACAACCCCCCCCAAAAAAAAAAAAAAAAAAAAACCAACCCACCCCAAATAAACAAAACACAGATACCTTTTAAAAGGTACCTTTTAAGTTTTAAGTCCTGGCTGTTGGTCAATATACACACAAATGATAACACAAAGGAGATTCTCTGTCAGCTTTCAGAGCAAAAGCATCCGCTTTGGGCAAAGATATAAAGAATTGAATATTGTCCACTAGCAGGCAGGATTTTCCTGGAGAGAACTCCCCAGGGGCCAAGTGCCCTTAATAGGAGATAAACTTATCGGGCAAGCTTTATGGGGACTGATGATTGTGGGTGAGTCCTTATGGGTCCCTGAAATCTGGGTCCTTGGGATCTCATATACTCTCCGGTCAAGCTTGGGCTGCAGCAGGCTCCTGAGAGGGGTTATTGCAGAGGGCATGGTGTTGCCTTGAGTTCAGACCTACAGGAGCTTCTCTGGAGATGCCCTGGGAACCACTCAAAGAGAAAGAAAAAAGCAGCCTGTTCATTTGTCCTTATTAGGAATTCTTTTTTGAAAGCTTGTAGAGCTTCGCTGTTCCAGAGGAAAGTTAAGTCTGCTGATTGAGGAGAGGAGGGAAAACGATAATAAAAGTTACTTGGTTGAGGCTAACGTAGCCTTTTGAGTTGTGCAGTCAGATGAGTCTGAGAGATTAAAAGGAGAGATAGAAAAGGATGGTCCATGAGCTTAAGAAAAGGATAAATAACCCTTTGTACTCATTATTTTGCTACATTTTTTTTTTACATTTTGCTTTTTAAATTTCGCAGTATTTTTAAACCATTAAGGGAAAGGGGACTTGACGATTCTTTGGCAGATATTAGACAAGGCTGAATTAGTGCAATGAGGCCATTGGCCATCTGCATAGTCTGGGCTGCCGTGATTTTTTTCGAAGCTAACATGCTTCACGTTAATAGGTTTTGATGGCCAGGGTCTGCACAAAAAAATAATGAGAACCAGGGAGAATTTTTTTTATTTACTTGTTACCTTTGTTGAAGTGTGGCGTTTCCCGCTTCCTGCAAGGAAGGTGCCAGGTGTTGCTTGTATTAAGGTGATGGCCCTCCATCATTATCTCTGGGCGAAGAGGATTCAGAAATTAGCCTGTCCCAGAGCACTTAAAGTCCAAGCGGATAGGGAAAAATCACGTCAGAGTCAGGAGTTACAGGGAAGCAGAGGTGGAGCGTGAGGAATAGAGTCCCAGTAGCAGTCCCCACTGGCCCCGTATCCAAATGAGGGACTTCCTGGAATCCGAAATGCGGATAATCCTTGCCTTGCCTTTACTATCCCATTGCTCTTTCCCTGGTCATGAAATTCCTCTTGCTTCAAGTCTAGTGCCCATAAACTTAGCAGTTTACTCTCTACAGACACACGTAGGACCCTGTCTCTGGGCTCTGGCAGGGTACCAAGGGTGTGCCATGATCATGCCCTGTGCGTCCTCTCCACCAGCAGGAAGGGCAGGTACCTGCAAGGACATGGGCCACTGACCCTAGTTCAGCACCTGAACTCATGCCTGCTGAGAACCGCTTTTCTGATTGCGGATTTTCTGATTTTCCAAAGTAGAGAGACTGCTGCATATAATGGGATAAAAAGCCTTTCAGATCCTGTTTGATGCGGTCTTTGGGTTTCAAAGTCAAGACATCATCTAGCTGTCAGCAAAGACAGCACAAAACTTGCAGGAGAATCCTCTTTGCTTGCTATTTCCCTGTAACAAGAAGATGACAAGAAAGAAGAAAAGGCATTTTATTGTGAAGTCTCTCAGGCTTGCAAATGCGCTCTGCTGTCTACATGCATTCCTTTGTTTGCATTGTGCTTGGCCGGGCAGGAGCCTGCTTTATTATCCTTCCCCATCCTGCTTCCTCTCCTGCTCCAAAGCAACACTGCAACCCCCGTTAAGAGCGAGGTGCAAGGCGGCGGGCAGGTGTACAGAGCCTTCCTCCTTCTGCACTTGGGCAGAGGAGGGAAAGCAAGCCAAGAGAGGCTGCAGTCATGTGTGCTCATCCTGCACGGATTGGCAGAGATGGAGAGTGATGGGGCCCGAAAGCACTTGAGGGAAAGGAAACACCTTCATGAGACAGTCACGGGACAGGTGTAATGACGCCATGAGACATAGTCCCAGCAGGGAGCCACTCTTAAGAAAAAGTGCTGAGCACTTTGAAGGTGCTGAGCTGCAGAGAGCAAGCAGGACGCTCTGCTTGTTAAACGCTGAGGGCTGCAGCAAGAGGCTGACCAGTTGCCTCTTCCTCTGAGCGCTCTGGAAAAACACTCAACAGCAGCTGCCCTGTCTTGCCTTTTCTTCTACTTTTTATTACAGTTTGCTCTTACGTCAGGTACCACACTGCTTTCCGTCCCGCGACTGCACAGGTGAGGCGCTGGCAGGGCTGGAGGTCACAGATGAAGCAGTCAGCTCTGCTGTCCCATCGTGCAGGAGCAATGCCTCCAGAAATGCCTTTCCTGCCTGTTCGGCTGGACAGGGCTGAAGTAATTTCCCTCTAAATATAGCTCCGCTCATGCGGTGGAGCCAAGCTCCGCTGGCATAGCAAAGCATGAGCAAAGGGAAAGCCAGATGGCTGATTCGTGCTGAAAGGCAGCATGAGGGAGTCGAGAAAACAGGCAATAACTTGGTGTAGTTGCCAATTTCTTGGATGCCTCGGAGAAGGCGTTTTACCTTTCTGTGCCACCCTCTCCACTTACCCTTAGTTTTTCAAGGTTTTTTTTTGGATGGTGATACCTACTTGTAAGGGACCATATCCCCCAAAAGGGGACAATCCCAGCGCACAAACTTTAGGCATGTAATATGCAGCATTTAATCAAAGAAAGGCAGTAGGTTCATCCTCTTGGAAATGCAAGTCTTCCATCTCTAACTATAGCAAGCCTTGGCAGGTAAGTGTGGTGGTGACTTCACTCATTTGTACCAGATCTGTGTGCTGTAGGATCTCTTTGCCATATATGGGATTACACTTCCCTTAAATCAGCTGGGGAACACAAGGCCATGTTTATTTTGGTTTTATGAGGGCAGACAGTACCTGATCCAGCAAATAGTTGCGTAGATCAGAGCTATACCTGTGTGGGTTTGTGGATTTTTTTGGGGGAAGTTTGTTTTGGTTTTGCGAGTGTGGACCAGCAAGTAGGCAGTTAATGACTCTGGGCTTAGTGCCATTTTTGACTGAGGAGTAAATAAAGGTTTTCCCTCTTGTGGAGCCACAGGTGTGACACACAGGTATTTCTTAGAGCAGATGCTGATATGGGTTTCCTGCTCCTAAAGAGAATGAGTGGGTGGATTGGATCGCTGTTTAAGACTCAAAATTTATATATTTTATATTTTACTTTCCTCTGACCTTACCTGAGACCTCAGGCACTTCCCAGCCATTCCTTTTTCCACCCACTCTGCCTGGAGGCAAGTTTTCAGAGTCCCTTCAGCCTGCCTGCCCGAAGCAGCAATGGCGTTCTCTGTCCCCTGCTCCTCAAGCCAGAGACTCTCTCCAGGTCCAGACGTGCTGATTGCCTGTCCTGCCTATGACTGAAGCTCTGTTTCTAGAACTGAAGCTTCTAGGGATTGCAGCATAGTAGTATAGCTCTAATTACTTATTTCTTGCACAGTAAGCTAGACTGCTGGTCTGTCCGTGGCTGGCTTGCATGTGTTGGGGATGGGGGACAAGAGAGCTGGAGGGGTGCAGTGACTCCTCACTGGATGTTCTTATGATGGAAAGAGGGGGAGATGGCACTTAGACAAGAAAATTTCTATAACTGCGCTCAAGACTTGCCTGGACTGTTGTGTTGCTTGGGCCAGGTCTTTTCATCTGCCTTGGCACCTGTTAGCTTTGAAGCTGCTGCGAGAAAAAGTAAAGGGCCAAACTTCTACTAGTCCGAGTGCACTTAGAAAACTACACTGTGCCACCAAACTGTAGGGAAAAGGTTGAATTGCAAAAGTAAGAGGCAGCCTCAAAACATCTTGAAGGTTTTTTATTCGAACAGCAGCAGTGAGTGTATTGAGGGAACCACTGAGAAAGCACGAGGAGGGTAACAAAGGGCTGAGATATTGTTTTCCACTAAAACACACACAGGCATTCCTTCCAGTGTACATGTGATTCCTATTTGCCATGAGTGGAGAAACTAGAGCCATGCTGTGGCACAGGCTTAGGGTCTCACAGACACCCTTATGGGTGGCAAAGTAAGTGCAAACATTTCAAGTTAATGCCGCCTTTGTTTGCAGAGAAGACACAAGTCAGTTGGCAGAAGAACTAAGTGGCACTGTGGTGCTGAACACCCAAAACCAAAGGGAGACAAAAGGTAGGCCTGAAACCTCTGCTAATAATACATGGTAAGCTGAAGCTGAGATTTGTCCTAGGCTGGGGAAAATGAGTGCAGTGCCTGCTTGCTGCACAGCCACCAGAACCGTAGGTGGGACGTTAAAGTAACTCCAGCTTCAGGGCTGCAAGGTTTGCTGGCTTGTTATTAAACCACAGCAGATGAGATGAACTCCCCCCAAAACTGGGGATAGACTTTTAAAAAAAAAACGGCACTTCAAAGCCTTTTAAGCATCTGAATAGAAGCTGACATCACAACTTGGAAACCTGATTTAGTAACAAGAGGAAAGGTATAGGGAAAAGTGGCACAAACCTGAAGCTTACAACAGATAGTTCAAATGTTATAAGGATTTCATTTGTATTGCTACAAGATTGTGTCATTGTGTTCAGGCCATCCCTAGTTAGATCCTTGTGGTCCCTCGGATCCTTCCCATGCCTCTGGGATGGTATGAGTAGCAGCCGTCTTGTATTTGTTTGCCAACCTGCACTAGTTCAGATCTGGCTCATGGCAATGAGTATGTGTTTGCTTTTTCTTATCTGTGCATTAAGGAAGACGTGCGGGCAGAAACAGGGTGATACTGCAATGAAGCCTCAAAGAAGATACCCAAACTCAAGCTGGGAGAGGGCCGGCACAGAGGCGGTTGTGTAGAAATGGGATGTGCTGTGGGTACAGACAGAAAAACTGCCTTCAAATACTCTGGAGTAGGGAGCAATCTTGCTGGCTCACTATCTGATTAAATGAAACATTGGCTTTCTGCAGGAAAATGGGGCCTTTGAGAGGTTCCTAGTGTGCTAGCTGCTGTAGTTTATTGGATTATATTTAAGCAGAGTCCAGAAGTACAGTTTGCTGACTTGTCTGGCTGATGAAGCTAGCCTTTCTGATGACCTCTGGGCATCTTGAACCAGCCCCTCCATGCCCTTCTCCTAGCAGCAGGAAGCTGATTACACCACAGAGTATCTCTGCCACCCTCCTTGGAATCAAAGGGGAATGTAAAAATCTCCTCTGAGGCTTGCACTCCCCTGCCTCCTGAGCACAGAAAAATTAGTGGAGTTTTAGAGTCCTAAATCCCAGAGAGTTTGAAACCTCGCGTCCCCGTGCAAAAGATTGACTTGGTTATTTGAAGGAAGTCAGACTAACAGCCTCCTGCAATCCCTGCAGGAGGAAATAGCTTAAGTATTGCTTGCTTTATTCATCTGCCATGCTGAGTTAGGAAGGGCTGAGCACAGGGCTTGCAAGGCAGGATCCAGGCTGTGCTCACGCATCCTGCTCCAGCTGCAGCTTTATGGATGAAGCCATTCACTCTCCCATCCTGGGCTCTCTCCCCTCTCTTTACCTCTTGCTGCCAGGCATCATTCTTTTCATACATCCAACACAACCACGGTGTAATTGCAGCCAGTCTGGTTTAGTAAAAGGAGTAGACCAGGATTAACCCATTTACCTGGTCAGTCTCTGCTACCCCAGCCTGGAACTGTTTTGGGGAATGATGATTTGAGATTGCTGGCAAAAGCAAAGGAGCTTGGGGACAAGCTGTGTGTGGGGGTAGCCCAGTGCTGTCCAGGTCTGGACATGAGCAGACCCCCTCCCTTCACCCAGAGCTGCTGAACAGGAGTTTCAAACCAGGAGCTGTTGTGGATTCGCATCCTCCAGCAAGTTAGCACGGAGGAGACGCGTGAGGGACACGATCCTTGAGATATCACGGAATCTTTAGAGTTGGAAGGGGCCTCTAGAGATCATCTAGTCCAACTCCCCTGCTAAAGCAGGATTGCCTAGAGCACATCACTCAGGAATGCATCCAGGCGGGTCTTGAAAATCTCCAGAGAAGGCGACTCCACAGCTTCCCTGGGCAGCCTGTTCCAGTGCTCTGTCACCTTCACCGTAAAGAAGTTCTTCCGTGTATTTGAACGGAACTTCCTGTGTTCTAACTTGTGCCCAATGCCCCTCGTCCTGTCACTGGGAACCACTGAAAAGGGTCTGGCTCCATCCTCCTTCAGCCCACCCTTTAGATACTTGTAAACATTAATCTGGTCTCCCCTCAACCTTCTCCTCTCCAGGCTAAAGAGTCCCAGCTCCTTCAGCCTTTCCTCATAAGGGAGATGCTCCAGTCCCTTAATCATCTTAGTTGCCCTTCGCTGGACTCGCTCCAGCAGTTCCCTGTCCCTCTTGAACTGGGGAGCCCAAAACTGGACACAGTATTCCAGTTGTGGCCTCACCAGTGCAGAGTAGAGGGGGAGAATGACCTCCTTCGACCTGCTGGCCACACTCTTCCCTATGCAGCCCAGGATTCCATTGGCCTTTTTGGCAACAAGGGCACATTGCTTGCTCATGGATAATTTACTGTCTACCAGGACCCCCAGATCCTTCTCCTCAGAACTACTTCCCAGCAGGTCCACCCCTAACCTATACTGGTGCTTAGCATTCTTCCTCCCCAGGTGCAGGACCCTGCACTTGCTTTTGTTGAACCTCATTAGGTTCTTCTCTGCCCAGCTCTCCAGCCTGTCCAGGTCACGCTGGATGGCGGCACGGTCCTCTGGAGTGTCAGCCACTCCTCCCAGTTTGGTATCATCAGCAAATTTGCTGAGGATACACTCTGTCCCCTCATCCAGGTCATTAATGAATATATTGAACAAAATTGGACCAAGTATTGACCCCTGGGGGACACCGCTGGTTACTGGCCTCCAACTAGACTCTGTGCCGCTGATCACGACCTTCTGGGTTCTGTCACACAGCCAGCTCTCAATCCACCTCACTGTCACCTCATCTAGCCCATACTTCCTCAGCTTCCTAAGGAGGATGTTATGGGAAACAGTGTCAAAAGCCTTGCTAAAGTCAAGGTAGATGACATCTACGGCTCTCCCCTCATCCAGCCAACCCGTTATAACATCATAGAAAGCTATCAGATTGGTCAAGCATGATTTACCCTTGGTAAATCCATGTTGACCACTTCCAATAACTTCCTGTTCCTCAACGTGTTTGGAGATGACATCCAGAATGAGTCACTCCATTACCTTCCCAGGGATGCACGTTGTGGGTTAAAATGCTACCATCTCGCTGAGCAGAGCATGTAAAGCGTGCATATCTGGGGCGTGTGGGAGCTGTGCAGGTTGTAATTATAGATATATGGCACACCAGGTTGCTGTGCTGGCTGCTGGACTGTTGGAGTTGTTTGAGCGTGGACTAACGTTGGAGTGATTCATGGTGTTAACGATGTAATTTTTTTTTTTTTTTTTTTGCAATGAAGGAAGAATCCTATTGTCCTTTCTTTGTTTCAGTATGGGTTTGCCTTACATCTGTTGAATATTATTATTTTTGTCTCCAGTTCATATTAATTTTTGCAAATTGGTCCCTGCAGTGAGAGCCTGTATAAAGGTATTGTGCCACATCTTCTAAGCCTGCCTTAATGTCCCTGCGTTTTTCTTTTGAAGCTAATAATTAAAAGGAAAAAAAATGCTGTCTGTGGATTTCTGTCATGATGCCAGCTGAGTCCGTTTTCTCTCTTGTTGGTAGCTATCTGATCTGACTTGCACCCACAGCAGACGGTGTTGGGGGGGGAAAAGTGTCACTGCTTTTATTTCATGTCTGGCCTGATGAGAATAGCAATGAGAATGGCAAAGCAGTTGCATCCCCATCTAGCCAGCTACAAAGCGGACAGGCTGAGTCCTCAATGTACTGATGATTCCATGTGTTGTGTAGGCAATTAACACTGATGTTGAAATAATTAATAATGAGAAAACGTCAAAGGGTTTGGGTGCCTCAGTTCAGATGAGTGCCAGAAGCTCAGATTGTTATCCAGGCTTCTCCAGGAGTTATTTGTGTAGATCCTATAACCAGCTTTTTGATGCTGCAAACCACAAAAAGGCTGGGGCTTCCACCCCATGTTTCACATGTTCAGACCCCTAAAAAGCTCTAGGACACCTTTTTATGGAGAATAAGCATTTCTCTTCCGTCTAATATGAGCTGGTTTGTAAGTATCTCATCAAAAGACTTATAATTGTTCTATTTTAGATGTGCTGCATGGGTTGATTTACAAAAGGTTAACAGTCACAAGTTCTGCATTTTTAAAGTAATGATTGAATTCTTTTTAGGGTGATCTCTGGAGAAGGCACAAATACGGGGGAGGAGGTTGACAGTGATGCCGCAAGTAAAACTTGCCATCCAAGGCAGCACCTTAATTCCCCTATTTTGCACCTTGAGGACAGAATTAGTCTATATATTTTATGGAATTATGTGTATTGAGCCTGCCTTTATAGTAACTGCATTTCTTTGGATGGATCAGAGAAACAACTGCAACTAAAATGTCCAAAGAAAACAAGCGTGTATCACTTGGGGTGAGAGGAAAAAAAAAAAAAAACCCACAACAAACAAAAAAAACCCCAAAACAACAACAACACCACAAAAAAAACCCAAACAAACAAAAAACCCCAAACAAAAAAAAAAAAACAACTTTAGATACAAGTCTGGCCTGGCTTGATCCCACTAACTGTTTTGTCCTTCCTTCTGGAGTCAATTATGGAGTGGCCACGGTCAGTGCTGGAATCAGATGCATTGGTTGCCACTTTGCTACCTCCAGCTGTAGGGCTTAGAGAGATGCTGTCTCTTGTGAAGTCCCATCTGCTACAGGCTCACACGGCTTGCAGGACTCACAGGGTGGAAGACTTGTCTATTTCTAAAACTGGAGAGCGAAATTATGTGCATCTACTTATATTTAGCCTGACAAGTGTGTTTAGTTGCTCCAAATCGGAGATACTTGAAAAAACTAAGTGGGATGTCCAATATACTTCTCTAGCACTGCTCCTTTGCATCTTGCTTCATTGGACTAGATCTAGTTACATGCGCAGCAGTATTTTAGGTCCTGTTCTACAATCATAAGCGTCTATTTTTCCTACAGAGGAATGCAAGTCACTCTGTTAATGACCAAACAGTCTGTCAAGTGTAAAAAGGGGTGAAAAAACAGAACTGAGCAGCGTGAGAGTCATTTAAAGGAAGGCACTTTGCAGGGTGTGGAGTGTGGTACAGAAATGCGGATGGTGGGCCACAATGCAGATTTTCTTCCTGCATGTCTGTCTTCAGAATATATTTACATGTGTGGTAGCACATGTGTGCTTTAAAAAGTTTCTTACTGACAAGAATAGTTAAGTTTTAAAATAAAAAATGTGAACCAAAGAGAATGAAAGTAGTCAATGTTTTATTACCTAAAGAGAACTTTGATGTAGAAAAGTCGCATACAACCCAAATCATCTATTAAATTTACCTCATCTGTGGCCCGCTTGATTTCAAAGGCCTTTGAGTAGACTTCTACAAAGAAAGTTTTAAAAGTTCTTGCATTATAGTTAGCATTTAAAAAATCATGACTTATTTATTTTTTAATAACTATGCACACCTCTTGCCACTTTCTAAGGTAGTAAACCAAACATCTGGCTTTTAGGTTCAGTCATGCTGGATCATGATCAAAGGGAAAGGTTGCCAATTAACCCCCCATGATCTCTCTGCCATGTGCGTTTGATGCCATCTTTTTTCCATTTGATTTATTTCCTCTAAGCTTGATATTAAATCCCTTACCAAATTCAGATTTGCCGTGGATTTCCCATTGCTCTGACAGCACATGAAAGCTCCAGAGGACCCAGAAGGTTGAATTAGCCACTGTCTGAGTCTTCATCGAGCTGCTCTGAGAGATGTATCTGTGTAAGGAACAAAGGGAATAGACGATATCTCTGCTCTGAAACTTTCAGAAAAGTTAAATGGGTATAAGGTAAGACTGAGCTAAATTTGAACAAGAAGTACCATGCAGAGAGTGAGTTACATATAATAAAGAGGGGTTGTATATATTATAGAAAATTTGCTAGAAAATAAGCAGCAACAAAGAGCTAGAATAACTTGGAATATTTTCAGGATATATTTCAGCAAAATGGGACACATTATGTTACTAACGGTAACATACTTGCTATTTGTATTAAAATAGCAACGTTAGAAAAGTTGGGAGGAGCGACAAGGCACTGTAAAACCTACACTCTATTGTCATTGCTATTATGATCATTAGTCACCTTTAAAGCAAAGGGGCAAACTTTTTCTTAAGTCTGTCTCAGGGAGCTAAGCTACTGCCAAGAGCAGGCAGCAGTACGGAAACCATGCAGCTGGTGCCTGAGAGGAAGAGGAGAACAGTTTACATAGCGATAAAAACAAAAAGAACGTGAACTTAGTCCTTGGGGACTCAAACGGCTTTGTCTGTGTACGAGACTGGCTTGACATCACCAGCCCAACAGAACTGCACCATGATAGTGCCCCTTCAGATAACCTCATCCCCAAGGATGAGCTATTTGCTGTTATGAGGCTGCTCACTGTGGTGTGAGGAGCACCGACCAGAGATAAACGAGCTTCATTTGGTCCCATGCCATCTTGTTACAATCATGACAATAGCCAGAGGGCTGGGCAGGGCTTTGCTGTCACTATCTAGGGCAGCCCTCCACATGTCCTCTGTGAAGACATGGGTAGTGTCAGATGCTCTGATGCCTGTATAATTTCATCTAGTCTACTTTGTATGATAAGGGGTGATTTGGTACAAAATCTTGTGTCCAGCAGTTGAAATTAGGATTATATCACAAGGGTTGATCAACAGTCAAAAAGACTGGTACAAATCTTTGTACCTGTGCCATGCATGCCTAGATGCTTTTTCAGTTTCTCCTTCGAACACAACTGGCACCTCTTGGTGAGCCAATTCACAATTTTTCCACTCAGGAGATCTCAGAATCCTTTCAGAAATGGAGTGCAGTCTCAACATGAGAAGAAAAGAGTAAAGGGAGGGAGCTGTGATTTGCTGAAAGGATGAGCCAAGCTGTGGGGGTGAGGAAATCCTTTGGGACCTTGAGTTGGAGCTATATAGGATGGGAAGAATTATCCGTAACAGCAGTGTAGATTTATTAACCATTCCTTACAAAGGCAATTTTACGAAATAATAAAGCATAATACACTGTCACTGGAAGGACATTTCTCAAAAAGAAAAAAAGGACTCATATCTGAAAAGGAAGGAGAGAATCAGAGGAGAGTAATATAAAATATAGATCCAAACATGGTCACTCTCACAGCAATGGTCTGATGGAGAAAGAAAAAATAGTGTAACAAATATTGCATGTGTTCCGTGACAGTCATGTTGCTTAAGGAGGTGACTGACATGAGAGTTTTGACCTGTGTTTTGTTCTCTTGGCTTGTATTTGAGTTGTGCTGTGTGGCCAGATATGAAGGCTGTTGTGAAGAGGAAGGAGGTCAGCTGTCTCTATGTGGTGGATGGGACAGTTTTAAATTGCAACAAGAGGAATTCAGGTTAGGCACAAAGAAAACATTTCTAACAGCTGGCTAGTGCTGCCCTGGACTTGAGCCATCTGTGGAGATCTTGTATTCTGCAGCCTGAGGTCTTGCTCACTCAGGTACGTTTAAGTGCATGGGTAAATCTAAGTATGTAAATTACACCATTTGTTTTCAGTGTGTAATGAATCTAAGAATGTTTATTACCTACAGCTTTTGAGGTCTGGGCATTTACACAGTTGCTGTCAAATTTAGGCTTGTGTGGGTGGAAAGGCAAATGCTGAGATTGAAATGTATTGTTTTTCAATAGCTGATTGGCATTATGGCCCAGCAATGGCCAATATTATATCAGCACTTAGTTAAAAAAAAAAAAAAAAACTGAAACAAAAAAACCCACAGCACCTAAAACACGCTTATGATACTCATCAATGTCCAAAACAAAAATCTGGTGTAGGAATGGGCAGAGAAGATGCACAAGGACTTTTGAACTTGCATCTCTGGCATTTAGAGTTTAGTTTTCCCCTAATGTGCTTATTCCGTGCCAGCAGAAACTGTTCTGGTTCCTTTCCTTGAAAAAGATATTGAAAAAGTCCTTTTTCCATGTACCCTGAGATTGTGTTCAGCTGTACAGCTGTTGTCGTACACTAAATCTTACCTGCATCACCATCTGTTGTATTTTTGTCATAGCACACTAACTCTTACCTACATCACCATCTTCCTCTCTAAATACTTTTTTCCTGTCCCCTGCTTTATTTATATTGGCTCTTGCATCGCATGAATGAATGTCTCTCAAAAGTTCCTGTTAATAATAAGTGTCTCCAATTAGTGTATCTTTGGACAAACCAACTTCCATAGTTGGATCATCAAGTTTTGTTCCAGAGAGGCGTCAGAAATTTTGTGCTATTTAATGGTGAAATGGGCTTTGCTCTTTGTTCCCCATTTTTTTGCCAGATTCATTTGTCCTTTACGATGGAGCGTTGAAATGGTGGATCTGAAAGCCAGAATAGAGCTAGTATCATACACTGAGCCCCTTTCAAAACACAGAGCAGAAAATTTCATCCTGGTACTCTTGTCACTGCACCTGGCAACCTTTTCTTTACCTAAAACATAATTTCCATGAAGATCAATAGTCTTGATTATATGAATTTAAAAGGAGAGAAATCACAGTATTTTCTGACATGTCTGCTGGTTACTGGTTCTTGCCATTAAAAATCTTGTGCTTTACTTTTAGTTGACCTGTTCCAGCTTTGATTTCAACCATGAGTACTCTTACTGCTTTGTCTTTGAATTAAGGAAAAAAAAAAAAAGTTGATTGCTCAAATGCCTTTTCCAGTGTTTCAACAAAACCAAGCCACTCAGAGCAGATGAAAAACCACCCTAAAACAGTAACAGAGGGATGAAGCCCAGTTAGTCACCCACAGCACCTCCAGTGCATGTCCCCCCAACACTCACATAGGCTGGGAAGCACAGGAACACATGGGAAGGCTTTCAGAAGTGGAAGTTATGAGAGGTTTAAGTTGCTCTTGGTTATTCTCTCTGCCGCTTTCTCCTCTGGATCCAAGCAGGAAGAAAGGAGGGCACCTGGGGGAAATGGGATGGGAATTTGGTGGTGGGTAGAGGCACAGCAGTAGGGCTGCACACATAAAAAGCGTGGGAGTTGTCCTGCGTAGCCAGACTGTTTTCCCATAGCAAAACTCTGAAGGCACTATTAAAGTTGGTTACAGAAATACAGATACTTAGAGCTCAGTTTTCAAAATCAGGTTCTTAATTCAGCAATTAAACACCTGCACACTGATTAGTTATTCAGAAAGCTTGTTGGCACTTACCTCTTTCAGTGGGTGTCAAGTGCCAATTTTAGGTCTAAGTGCAGATGTAGGTGCATGAACAGAGGGTTCCGAGATTGGAAACCAGGCTCTTAACAACAACAGGTTCATCTGCCTGTGACTCCTCTGCACTGCACAGTAAAATCAGCTGAGCATAAACGGAGAGAAGGCAAGGGATAAGGAGCACGAAGCAGCTAATAGCTGCTGTTATGAAACTGTCAGACGATGACCTGCCGCCTGACAAGGAAAATACTGTTCTGCTGAACAGGGCAGCAGGCTCTTCAGCTCCAAATTTATGATATTTCCTTGCTTTGCTTCCTTTTTGATTTCTGAACTATTTTCCAGTGCCTTCACCTGCAGATTGAGCATGTCATATAACAGAGTATGGCACCTTCTGAACCCAAAGAAGCTGGCCGCTGTTTGACACCTTTCTTCTCCCATGGGGTAGAGGCAGTGTGTTAAGAGGCACCAATGTACTCTACCTACTGAAGGAGGAGTGAACAGAAAGCCTGAACACCGCAGTCTGAAGGAACAGAGGAAAAAAACGTAAGAAAAGACAGGCTGCAAAATGAGATGTTGAAGGCAGCAGGGCAAACACAGCTCCTGTCATCAGGTTTCTCCCTGATCTGGGGACAGATGGCCTACCATTTCTAGCTTGTGCTTCGAGATCCCCTAGGAGATGTGATCATGTATTTTCTTTAAATCCAGGCTGACATGCCGATAGCGTGAGCTACATATATCACAGAATCAAGGTATGGATTTCTGCCTTATTCAATGTAAACCCAAAAAGAAAAGCAGCCTTGTCAGCCTTGCGCTAATATCTGTTGGAACATGTCTTGGGCAAAGGAAAGAAATCAGGTTTAGGTCGTGAAAGTGCGTGTGTGTGGTGGGGGCTGTATTTCTGCACATACTCAGCCAGACGCTGACTGAGAAAAAGCAGCAATATTTACAGTATGTAAGTCTCAGGGCAGAGACAAAATGCCATAAACATATTTGTGCAGAACCTGATAGAAGAGGCAGAAGAAAAACAAACAAACAAACAAAAGAGCTCAACCTGCTATAAAGAGCCTTGCAAAAGCCAGTAAATGACGATAGCTCCTCTCCACAGAAAATTCAGCCCTTAAAATGAAAGCCCCTTCTCAACCAAAGCAGGTTTCCTCATCGGGATGAAATAAGGTTGGGGTTTGGCCTGAAATTTGGCCTGAAAAGACAAATTTCCTGCAGTCTTAATACGGAGAGGAAGCGCTCTGGCAGCACGCTGTCGAAGGTGGTGAGACCCCAGCTTCTCATTGCCCATGGGTGGGAGAAGGATGGGGAGAGCTAACGGGCTTCCCACTAGCAAAGGGAGCAATACTGCCTCCCATCTAACAGAGCATCGCAGTTTGTAAAGCTGCTTGAGTTAGTCCTGGCCTCAGCAGAGGTGATTCAGCAGTGACACGCTAGGAAGATTGAAGCATCACAAAGGAAATGCTGCTTGGGCACTGTGGGTGGCTGCAGCTCCAGTAGTGTGTGTGGAGCCTTGCCACCTCTTCTGAGGATTGCAAAGGTGAAGGCTGTTGTCCCGTAGGGTCAAGTTTTAGAGTTTTAAAAGCTGATATTCATCTGTCAGCAGCATTTGTCAAAGCAACATCTAGCACGCAGAACCAGTCCATGCCGGAGCCAGCAGACCTTCATTTTTGTTTAGCAACCCTTTTCTCCTGCAGTGGAGGGGAAATTTAACAGGTCGACCTCTTTACCTCTCCTTTGCTGTTCATTTGGTTACTCTTCCCTACCCTCTTGTCTGTTTCTTGCTTCTGCTTTGAGTCTTGACACTAGCAGGCACCCAAAGCTGATGGGGACCAAAATTTTGTTCTCTGCAAATATATGGCGAGCAACCACACCCAGTTGGGTTGGTGGAAAGTGGTCTAAGATTACCACAGAATCATAGAATGGTTTGGGTTGGAAGGGACCGGAAAGATCTAGTTCCAACCCCCCTGCCATGGGCAGGGACACCTCCCACTAGACCAGGTTGCTCAGAGCCCCATCCAGGCTGGCCTGGAACACTTCCAGGGATGGGGCATCCACAACTTCCCTGGGTAACCTGTTCCAGTGCCTTATCACCCTTATGGTGAAGAACTTCTTCCTAACGTCCAATCTGAATTGACCCATCTCTAGTTTTAATCCATTCCCTCTAGTCCTACCATTACCCGACATCCTAAAACGTCCCTCACCAGCTTTCTTGTAGGCCCAGTATCTTAGCAATGCCAAAAATGACGTTGCCAAAAATGATGTTGCCAACAACAGAGCCCCAATGTGCCTGACTGCAACGTATCTCTTGTGGAAGCACTCTCTTTGTTCAGAGAGCTTGTGCTCAAAGCAGAAAAGGGTGGGATAGGAGATAGACTAATTTACGAGGAATCACGGCAGAGTTAGAGCATTTGTTTCTGTTTGAACTCAGGTCTTTCTCCTAATTGCATAACTTATCCTAGAAAAAGCATCACCTCCTTGTCCTGTGTCATGCTGGTGCTGCTGAGCCTTTAGTAGATGTCCTTTCATTTGGGGCTGTTGGCGCAACAAACCTTTAATGATTTAGTTGCTGGGAGTTTAAAAAAAAAAAAAAAACAAAACAAAAAAAAAACACCAACCCAAAACACCTCAGTTCTTAGATTGCTTGTTAAATCCCACCATAGCTAAATAACATCTGGCTTTCTATAAATACGGCAAGCCAGTCATTAACAGTGTGACTATTCACTATTTACAGAGCTGCATTTGAAAAGAACCAAAATGCAAAGTGTTCATTGAAGTTTGCAGAGCATCTGCCTGCAATAGACTTTCGATAAACCCAGCCTTACACTCCAGTCATCTTTATATTTCAGTATTTGGATATCTTGTGTACGAGTAGATGTCTTATTTTCCAGAGTTATAGACATGTTACTGATACAGGCAACATGGGAGTTTCTAATGTACTCAGAAATTTCTTGTGTACAGAACAACAGCCTTGGACCCTCACTTCTATTTAGGTATGGGCGGGCAGTCCATCAGACCCAGTCAGTCTTTTATCCTGGTAAAGCCCTTTGCTGGATCAGGACAAATAAACACAAGTAGTGTATTACATCAGGGATTTCTTAGAAACGTCTTAGTTAACACACCACAAATCCCAGCTTCTCAATTCTGTGTGGAGAAAGTCAGGACAAGGTCCTCCTGTAAAAGCGGGGATCTCCATCCACTGAGGCAGACCTTCTTTATAATCCACAGGACTTGTGGCACGCAGTTAATCCACTGACACTGCAGTCCCTCCAGGAGTCGGCTGCCCAGCCAGACCATTGCAAATAGGTATTTCAAACCAGGCTTTTTTGCAGGTGCTGGAAGTAATGAAGCCTGCTTTCTACTGCCTTTTTCCTGTGCAGATAGGCTTATGCTTAATAAAGCTCATTAGATGTTTCCCCAGGGGCTAAAGAGAGAGAGAGAGGAGTTTTTCCCTACTTACAACTCAACTCTGTCACACAGGCATAGGATCTAAGTGCCTGTGAGAGATCTGTCTGCTGTGTTTAGATTAAAAATGCCAGACAGGTTAAAAAGAGTCCTTTGGGTGGAAAAGCAGGGGTACATAGAGCAAGATCCCATAACTATCTCTTCCTGAGAAAAATCAGGCTGGAAGGGGATGTTTGCAGCCCATGCCAGAAGCGCCTGGCGCCGAGGCACTGTTCCTGTGCGGTGACTCGGCACTGGTTTCCTTCTGAGGGGGCTGCTACACTAATGATATTTCCCAGCAGGATGCTCCACAGGAGGTGGCACAGGAGGGCCGGAGTAGTCTCTTCTTGCTGCAAGAACCGCCAGAGAGCTGGAGAGGTTCCTAGCTGCTCCTGCAAAGGTATGTTCACCCGTGCAAAGATGGGCAGCCTCCGGCACGTGTTGTAATTATGCTTAAAGAGCACTTGAAAAGCTGTTTCTAGCCGTTTCCTCTTCATTGTGAATAGACACGGGGGTGGATCCTTGCAGCTGTTTCTGGCTGCTTCGTGTTGCTCTCGTCAGTCTGACCACCTCTGCTGTAGCATCGGTGGCAGGAGTGAGGAGGGAGCCCCTCTGAAGGAACATGAATCGCTTTGCAAGGCGTCAGGGAATGGATGGGTGTGAGCTCTGCTGCACCACGCTACCGAAGCACAGAAAGAATCTGAGGCTCTGGTTATTGGGTTTGGGGTGGTTTGTGTTTGGGGGTTTTTTGAGTCTTATACTGCCATCCATGTTTTCTGAGCATCTTGCATATGACAACAAGTAGTAATTCTAATTCATGATTGTATGGAGTCTGTTAATTAAATGTCCTTCAGAACTGTACCATCTCAGGGCCATAGTTTTCGGTATCACAATGGTAGTGCCAGGCCGAAAATGCCTCATTTCTGGTGGAAGCTGCCAGCAATGTGTTTTCTGATGGTATGGAACTGAGGAACTGGGAAGAATACGTCATGAAGTATGTCTCCCAGGTGGTATTGTGGCAGCATTGCCAGCCTGTCCACACACACTCCTAAACATACATACAGCCTGAAAACTTTTCAAGATTTTAAGAAAAAGATGTCTAGAAGCTCTCCTCAGTAGAAATAAAAGCAAACAAACAAAGGTTCAAAAGGAAAAAGGAAATAATAAAAATGGATTATACCTATCCACAAAATCTGCACAACAGATCTCCTGGGTACAGCATGTTCATGGGGTGGGAGCTGTAGAGAATATGCTGCTTGAATTGCTGCTTTTGCTACTTTTCCTTAATCAGCACCTCTCTTCTGTATTGTAGCTTGATGGAAGCATCACTGAAGATGATGACAAACATCGTACTGACTTCAAGAATCCGTGGATCAGGTAATGCAGCCTCCAAAGCACCTACAGTTTGGACATCCCATCTCAGGTAAGTCTTGGGGGGAGTTACTGCTACTGTGGATAGGCGGCAAGAAGATCACATACATTGCTTTCTTCCTGGGACACCTAGCACAGTGGCGTAAAGCGAGTACCCTGTCCTGCTTCGTGTGAGTCCAGCAAGGAAAAAAGTGGGACAACTCTGACTGGCCCTGGGCAGAGATAGGTCAATTTATTTCACCTGTACATGCCCTTGGCTACATCATGGACCATGATATGGTAGAAAATGTGCCCACTAACCGAGCTTGTATAGGCTGTGCTCTCCTCTCACACTGTGTTCAAGCAGGCAGATGCGGTACAGGCTGAGCACTTTGAAACTCATCTCAGTATTAGCAAGGGCTAAAAAATACGCACTATTTAAATATTGTCAATGGATCAAGGAAAGCTGTCAAAAATCAGTGTAACTTTTGATGTTTAAAACAGTAATGGTAGAAGTTATTGCAGTTTTATGCGTTTGAGAGCATGTTTTCACGTGTATTTTAATTTATTTATTGATTTATTTCAGTGCCAGAGTGCTTTATTATGGGAAGTTTATGTCATCTTTAAAGTAAAACATGCTAAGGAAGATATATTTGAAATTAAACAGGAAATAGGCATATAGTGATAAAAACCAGTAACTGAGGGTGTTTATGAAGGGCTGCCTTCAGCCTGTGGGGTTATGTACATAAAACACACAAGCAAAATGTCTTGTTGAAACCTTCATGCCGTACATCTAGCCCAGAGGGCAAGAGACATGAAATTGCCAAATTAGGAAGGAGGCAGTTTGCTTCCTCAAATTAGGAGAAGGAAGAACAATCTGGATTTGAGATCTATGCGCCATTTTCTTTAAGGAAGGGGAGATATAAGCATAAGGGGAGTTTATTATGCATTTTCAGGCCTGGAAGAGACCCTCACACCCCATGCCCAAGCTGACCTTATACCTAAGACAGCTGGGGAAGACTTTGGTGTCGAGTATATCTTATGGTTTTCAGCAGTCATTGAAGGATTTAAGGAGCACGCATCCCACCTGAAGAGAACGATACCCTGAGGCAGCAGCTGAGATGTAACTATGCACAGAGAGCCGTAGCCACAGCCCCAGGGCCCGTCATCTCCACAGCAAAAACACGCTGTAAAAATCAGAGCACCAGCCGCAACTCGCTCCTCTCCGTGGGCTGACACTCAACACCAGCCGAAATACGCTCCCCACCGCACCTGCATACTAAATACCAAAAAGCAGCCATGCTTTCCTGGGGTTTTTTTTAATTTCCCAGAGATCGGTGAGACAGTCCCAGCCCTGGTTGATTTAAATCTTCAGCTGAGGTATGAACGCAGGACAGGAGAGGAATGAAACAAAGCATGCAGGGGAGAGAAGTGCAGGCCAGCTCTCCTCTGTGTCAGGGCAGCATCTCCGACGGGCTCCTGGGGGCACATCCCAGTGTGGCACAGCCCACCGCGGCCAGTTGGCCTGCAAAAGTTGCACACACTTGCAGGACATGACAAAAAATTTCCTCTCTTTTTCTGAGAGCTCCCTCCCCTCCACGAAGCATGCCATGGTTGTGTCACCCTTGCAGAGGGACATAGCCACTTCATGGGGGCAGAATCACAGAACGGTAGGGGTTGGAAGGGACCTCTGGAGATCATCTAGTCCAACCCCCCCTGCCAGAGCAGGGTCACCTACAGCAGGTTGCACAGGAACGTGTCCAGGCAAGTTTTGAATGTCCCCAGAGTTGGAGACTCCACCACCTCTCTGGGCAGCCTGTGCTGGTGCATCTGCAAATCACCCTGACTATTAGCTCTATGTAACCAACTGGGGATAAAACTAACTAAATGCTGGACATTTCCTGACCT
Organism: Rynchops niger; assembly: GCA_013400035.1. Classification (NCBI taxonomy): domain Eukaryota; kingdom Metazoa; phylum Chordata; class Aves; order Charadriiformes; family Laridae; genus Rynchops; species Rynchops niger. Next base: position 179,922 of record VXBH01009815.1, on the reverse strand, counting down.
TAATCAATCCCTCTAAAACAGGGAAGCCCAGAAATATATCTGGTATAGTAATATATTGCAGGAAACGTTCTTCATTCTGAATTTAAAACATGGGCCGGAAGAAAGGCTTTTATTTTACTGCTGGCATAAGCTCTGGAATGACTTTAAAGTGCATTTTATCTGGTCTTTCTAATATATAAACTTTTAATTAGTCATAATCAATGTAAGTGGGGAGAAGTATCTCAGAGCACCACCATATAAAATGAGAGTTGCATCCCTGACCTATGCCAGCCTTAGGGAGGAGATGACAGTGGCTGGTAAATGTAGGTCTTGTAATATGAAATAGTAAACTAAGTGATTAGTAATTACTGTTGCTAGTAAAATGCACCCTGAAATTGGTGCTTTATTGTGTTAATAAATTTTTGGCTAGCTTTCCTCTGTAAATATTATAGCCTTACCGTGTTGAGAGGCTTTTCCAGCCATAAAAAAGCAGGCTGAACATGACATTGGGTCTCACCATAGAAGGAAGAGAGCACTTTTGCCCAGGCAATCAGTTTCCCTATTAAAGCCCAACTCTGTTGCTTCATTCCTCACATAAACACTTGCTGGAATGCAAAGCTGGTACTAAACTGATGGGACTGCGCTACATTACTGGTGCGTGAGCCCAAACTGCCAGAGAAAAGACTCCATTTAGCTTCAGGAGTCCTTGGACCTGGCCAAAATGGTAGGAGCTATCTCCCCTAGTATTAGCCGTCTAGTAACACTCTAGGCCCTGGGCATTTAAGCTTCCTCCATATTTAATGCAAAGTGCAAGGCACCTCTACAGAGCAATTAGTGGACAGCCAAAGGTATGCCCTATATCAACAGGGGCACAATTTGGACTCAAAAGTAGGTGGCTTTGTTTGGGTGATAATACGTGGAGCATGACTGGTCCATTTAGGTCCTTCTTCCCTTGTTTGCTGGCTTGTTTTTCACTAGCATCAGGAATCGGAGGTGGTCCATCCATAGCACAGTTATCATACAAGGGACAGACTCCTTTTGGGACAAGTACTGAGACAAAATGCTCAAAGAAGCATGAGAAGATATTCCTGTTTTATTTCTACAGAGCTGTGCCTGATCAAAACCCTCAGATCCTCCTTCAGAAAACCGGGATCCTGGTGAGATATGTACTAGCCTAAACCACAAGCCTCTGTATGCGTATAAGTGTGTATTTAAAACTGATTTTGGAGGAAAATGAGTCATCATTCAATTTGCAGTTTTTGTTAACTTAGCAAAAAGAAAATGTAGGGCCTGCATAATGCACTGTACAAACAAGGGATGGAGGATAAAGAGTGAAATTGGGTGTGAAGGCACCTACCCCAACATCAAGGAGCGAGGCACAGCAGAGCCGTGGGGAAAATTCAGTGGGGGTGGAGTGGAGGAAAAGCGACTTGAAGGAAACTCAATGAGAAAATATATCCCCTCCTCTTCCCCGCCC
>VXBH01009815.1:142223-178458 GCA_013400035.1 Rynchops niger | reverse complement strand
CCGCCCCCCTAAAGTTAAAGCTACCTGGCATAGTACTAGGCACTTTTCCAAATGAGTGTTGTTATAAATAGTGCTCTGCATTGCAGCCTTCACATATGACTGACTGTGTCTGCCTGCAGACAGCAAAGTGTGTCTCCATTTATCGCCTCACTTTCTTACCTTGGTTCATCACCTTAATTTGCCACTGTTACCTGGGAGCTGACAGCTTCCAATTACAGTCACATTTGTAATGCCAATAGAAAACATCAGGGCCCAGTTTTCAAAGGTTTGGTCTATTCTTCCCTGAACAAGTGTTCTCCCTGCAGTCCACTCAACAGCTTGTTTCTGAGATTGTGATCTTTTTCACAGATGTGGTTTGAACTATTAAATGCTATAGTGTAGTGTAACCTGTGTGGAACCAATGGAGTTCCCACTAGAAGTGTTAAATACAGTTACCGGAGATTCCAGGTGCTACTTGAATGTTTTATGCATTTATACAAATAAAATGACCTTTAAAATTGGATCAAAGTTTTCTTTAATGCTTTTCTCTAAAACAAATTCATCGGAGATTTTTGCAGGTATAAGCTACTGAATTGCTCATTGTAAAGTGTTTCAGTGAGTGCCACACTGATATGGAGACAGATGTGGAAAGAAATGATGGAGAAGTCAAGGCTGGTGGTGAGTGAGGTGGATCAGAGAAAAGCACATGGGAACTGCTGTTGCTAAGGAAGGCAAGTACAAATCTTCCCAGGCAGATGAGCTGCCTTTCTCCCACCTGCCCCTTCCTACGTTGTCCAGAACTGCAGGACTTGAGACCAGGAAGACAGATCTTCCAGTTCCCTGTTCCTAAACTCAGTCTTTCTGCCCCCTCAACCATCTTCTAAATAGGAATGAACAAGGGAAGGGAGAGACGTTGTTAATTGGAGAGCAGCTCCCCAAAGGGGCTCAGCATCACAAGCTGTAGGGAAGCTGGCGAAGCATCTTGAGGGTGCTCTGGAGACAAAGATGCCCCTGGGGAGGGCATTTATGGGACATCAAAGGTGGTTTGTATTGTTTAAGCTGGCTGAAGATGGATCTCGGAGCTGATCCTCAGCTTCTCTGTTGTCAGACCACTGTGTCATCCTCTGTGGCCCCAGGATATCAACCAAGCAGGCTACCTCCAATACATGAGCTTCTGCATCCGAATGATTGTTTTTTTGTTTGTTTTTTTTTTAAAGTGCTAAGTAGAAGATGGAGCTAAAGGAGAGACCAAAGGACACCCGGATGTGACCACGGAACACGTTAAACAAGCTGTCTCAAATTCACTGCCAGCTCAGTTGAAATCCTGCAGGTAATGGAGATGAGAGAACCAGACTCATTTTACCATTTGTGCTGGTTTTGGCTGGGGTACAGCTAATTTTCTTCATAGTAGATAGTATGGGGCTATGTTTTGGACTTGTGCTAGAAATAGTGTTGGTAACACGGGGATGTTTTAGTTATTGGTGAGCAGTGCTTACAGAGTCAAGGCCTTTTCTGCTCCTCGCACCACCCTGCCAGTGACTAGGCTGGGAGTGCACAAAAAGTTGGGAGGAGACACAGCTGGGACAGCTGACCCCAACTGACCATATGATGTCATGCTCAGTATATAAAGCTGGGGACAAGAAGAGGGAAGGGCGTGACTGTTGGAGTTAAACGGCATTTGTCTCCCCAAGTAACCATTACGTGTGATGGAGCCCTGCTTTGCTGGAGATGGCCGAACACATGCCTGCTGATGGGAAGTGGTGAATTGACTCCAGTGTTTTGCTTTGCTTGCGTCCACAGCTTTTTCTTGACTTATTAAACTGTCTTTATCTCATTGCATGGTTTTTCTCACTTTTATTCTTCTGATTCTCTCCACCATCCCCATGGGGAGAAGTGAGCGAGTTTCTGTGTGGTGCTTAATTGCTGTCTGGGGTTAAACTATGACACCATTCAAATATATGAAAGTGGATAGAAATGAAGTCTCTTCTGTGTTGTTACTCAGCTGCTAATGCTGCCCACTGACAACAGATGCCACAGTTAGAAGGACACAGCCCAGGAAGGGAGGCTAGCGCATCTGCCACCTCCTGCTTTGTGTCTTTGATTCAAGCTGCACCCATCCCTCCTTTTTGTAGCTAGTGGCCAGCAGAAAAAAGCACTGCCTCTCTACTCTGTGTAGGCACCTTCTTGTAGGCTGAAAACCACTGGTGGTACCTGGAAGGAAACAAAACCAACAGTGAAACAAACGCCTTTTCCCAGGAGCAGGGCTACTAGAGAGTGCTGGTCTCCCCCTGAAGTGAGTGGAGCATCACTGACCTGGGAGAAGTTGCACTGGCCATGTCAGGGCAGTCTGGAGTTTCTGCTGGGTCTTTCTTATTGCACCGTCATTTCCCCTGTTAGCAGCAGGTTTGAGAAGGGACCTCAGTGTACATCCTTGGATCAGAGGCCATGACCCATTACTTAGTACTGCTTCATGAGATTAAGGAGAATTTCTTTGGGTACTTAAATAGGGACAAGTCACAGGAAGCTGTGTGGTATTCTATCCTGCTGGGATCTGAATGCAAATAGTTTCTGCTTTTTTTTATCTCAGGATCACCTTTAAAATACAGTATAAAGGGCAATTCTGTCCTCTTTTCAAAGGAATTAAGCTTTTTGTGGCCTAAGAGTTTGAGAAGAAAGCAGGAAGGGACTGGTGGGACTGTGTGGTCCAGAAGTCATCTACTCCAGGTAGCTCCCTGTTGTAGTTAAGGCAGTTAGATTAAGCTAGTTTGGTTTTTTTGCTATGCTAGTCGTCATAAAGAATTGCTCCCAGCCCTGAGGACCCATCCTTTTGGATGCAGTGAGGAGCTACAGTAGTGTTTCTCCAGCCCTATGAGCACAGTGACCAGTTTATTCCCAAGCAAGGTGGGCCAGGCTGCAGCAACAGTGTAACCGCAGGATGGATTTCAGCATGGGCAGGACTATGTAAGCATGCCACAGCCCCATTGCCCAAGTGCAGAATTGCCATCCCTGAAGTTTCATGGGCAGATGCTTGCAAGCACCCAAGACAGTTTTTCAATGTGCAGAAAAGACTGGTCTCATCTGGTTTGTCTCCATTATGAAAAACAATGACAGAAGAGGAGGTGCCTTCCCTCGGGCACTGGATTCCTAAGACAGAAGACTCTGCAAAGAGTAGGACCGACTCACCTCTGTGTTTTGTTTTTGAGAAGAATATTTTCCTTTGTGGTGCGGCTGGGGCTGTCGCAGGCTGCACCACATGCATATTTGCTGTTTCCCATCTAAATGTCATGCAGCATAGATAAATAACAAGCAGAGACACCTGTGCCTGCACTTCAGTTGATCATTTTCCTAATTATATGACATATTTAGGTGGGCCAAAACATACTAAAACAACCACTTAATGCGAAGCTGGTTAGACTTCTGTGACTGACTTGCTAATAAAATCGCTGTGCACTTAGTACATTGCGGAAGACCCCAAAGCACCTATTGGATTTTGAGCCTGATCCTCTCTTCTCTTGCATTGACCCCCATCAGTCAGTGCCCATACATAAAGGCTAGGAGGAGGTAAGTCATTAGGGATGGACTGGGGAGATAAATTGTAGGTGAAATGTGCTAAGACAGCTTGGGTCACTTTATTGCAGTTGCACAGCATCACTGGCTGGAAAAAGCAGGGAATAAGGAGTGTAAATCTTGGGACTTCCTAGGGTGCTGCTGCCCAGTACTTGAATCTGACTACCTATGAGCTGGAAACCAGTTTGGCAGTAGGATGAAGGGCACAGCACAAGGAAAGAACAAAGTGCTTTTGAAGCAGAATGCCTTAAAAAAATATTTCCGTGTTACCTGGCAGGTTGAAGTACTGTGCCTCTCTTTTATGAGCCATGGAAACAAGATAAAAATAAACTATGAATGCAGCCCTCTGAAATTGTTGGAAGCTGCAAAATGCAAACAAAAATGCAGAACTGGGAGAAATAAAATATCACAAATGTGTGTGAAAGAACAGTTTCCTAAGGCACCTTTGTTCTTGCCCGCGCACGATAAATTGCAGTCCTTTCCATCACCTCTGATGTTGAAGAGAGAGCACAAGAGACACCATTACAGAGACTGCAAATGGGCAGGGAGGAACCCAGATCTTGCAGATACTTACCAGCAATATGTGGGAAGAGTGGGGGGAAGAGAGAATTCTGGGAAGGTTTCAATATGTACTGTTGTCATGATTTCTACATGTACGTTGCTGAGCATCCTGTTGTGCCAAGGTGTTTCCATTGTCTTACAGCCCTTTATGAATCATGTGTGTGCTACGCAGGTTTTATGTTTTGAAGAGCCATGAGATCTAATGAGAACTTTTTCCATCTCTGGTGTCCAGTGGTTACTGGATAGAAATGGTGCTTATATATATTCATATCAATGAATTGTAGAGACCTACAATATATTGAAGCCCACAGGGGAAGGTAAAAGATATAAAATGTAAATTACCTCACAGCAAAATTCCAGTACTGTTACCCTGCTGTCAAGAAACTTTAAGGTGTGGTCTTTGAGGGCATCACTGGTTTTACTGCAAGGGGCTGCAAGCACAACATGCACGTGCATATTTTCAGCACAGTCTTGCATGTTTTAAACAGCATCAAGGAAGCAAAATATCTGCAGAATTAAAAAGTGAGATAGAGCACCTCTGAATCACTTTTGTTTGAACAGAGAAAAAGCAGCCTGGTGTTTCCCTGATCTACCAAAGGTTTATTGTGTTCCTTCTCCTGGACCACTTGGAAATGGTAAGAGCTATTCCAGGATGTCTCAGACCTCCCACGGACACAGACAATTGCTTCAGGAGTTCAACATCACCAGTTAAACCATGGCAGTGCACTCTTTGTATCCTCATTGCTGCCAGCAGCAGGGGGAAGTTGAGAGATGTTGGCTCTTAGGACACAAGGCACAGACCAACTCCAAGACTGCAAGATTTAAAAAAAAAAAAAATAAAAAAAATAAAAAAAATGGCAAACCAAGTGGGGAGGGAGGTAGAGCTTCAAATCTGTATATCAGAAATGAAGCACAGCAGTAGGAATTACTTTCTGACAGCAGTTGACTCTTTAATGTCCTAATTCACCAGTTATTTAGATGCCTAACTCCCATTAATTTAAAAAGACTTGACAGGCTACCCTTTTATCTCTCTCTTTTTTTTTTTTTTTTTTTTTTTTTTTTTNTTGCATTAATTTCTCACCTGTGCAAAGAGGGAATAATAGCTTTCTTTTACGGGGTGACACAAGGATAAACATATTAAAGGCTGTGAGGCTTGGTTAGGGCACAGAGGGAAGGACAGAGCAAGCTCATTGCACATCAACAAGTGTGTGAGCTGTCAAGATGGTTTGAGAGCAGAAAGGTAAGGATCCAGTCTGTGTGCAAGATGAGGAAAATAATTTGCATCAAGTTACAAGAAATATTCATCTGCTGTTCACAGCTCAAACAAAAATTTAAAGTATGCACTCAAATATCAGGTAGGTGCTGTTAATTTTTTCTTAATTCAGAGGTTAGCATTTCTCATAAGGTTTATCTTCATAGAACTGACCCTGCTGGCTCAGTGCCATACCATGCCAGTTTATAGGTACCATCAAAACGTAAAACTCATTAAAATGTATTTTGCACCTGTTTTTCATCTCTGACGGTCAAACCAAGCACAAAATTAGCCCAGACTCACCCCATGTGTGTCACTGTAGTCCTTTGCCAGATGTCATCACAAAGCTAAATCAGAAAAACCTTCTTTTCCTTTGCCTCCCCTATGGCCATACAGAGAAAAGGCACTGGCAGAAGTCTCAGCCGTCGCAAGTACTGCTTTGGCAGTTTCAGTTGTTTTCAATAACTATTGATTAGAGCTTCCCTTCTGCTGAGGTCGGGCAGCACACCTATTTCTTCACACTGTGCCCCATTCTGGGGTCTGTAATAGCCCTCAGAGAGTTAGGGTAAGTCAGTGCTTAGCACGGTGAACCCAGGAGCAAGTATGATGAGGTGCAGGAACTTTCTTACACTGCAATATACTTTTGTAGATTTGTTCTTCCTCTTCTTCCTGGAATTAGGATTTTTTAATGTGTGGGTTTTGGTTGGGGTTTGTTTTTTTTTTTTTGGGTGTCCTTTCAGAGGTTATAGGTGTTTCTGTCTTCTTTCAAAGCATAAGCTACTGGATTCTGTTACAGGCAGGTTCTTGGCATTACTGGACCTTTGAATCAGGTATGACAAATTCTTCATGATGTAAAAGTAAATTGCACTGGGGTAGGGAATAAGACTGCATTTGTTATTCTAGACTTTGTATCTCTTTCTCCACTGGTTTTATCTCATTGACCCCTTTACAGCTGCTTTTGATACTTACCCTCGTAGGAAGAGAATTACTCTCTTTCTCTCTCCTTTGAGCTTTGCAATGCCTAAGAAGTAATGCAGAGGCTAAACTGGAAACTTTCAATATCAGTTATACCTTTACTGGTGAAATACAGCTGCCTGTGAACGGTCATGGGGTTTTTTTTACTGCTAATAGGAAAAGAATCTCTTGTGGCTGTTAATTAATACTGCTCTAGATTTATCATTATTTCAACTGGATGGCCTTGGGATGAATTTAACGTGTTGCTCTTCTGGAAGCAGTTTAAATGACTTAGCCTTGTTCAAGTGCATAGGATGAATTGTTGGCTCGGGTTTTTCAAAGGACAGGCGTGTTGGTGGAGGCTGATGCCCCGGTGCTACTGAAATCCAATAGGATTTTGGTATCGCTCGCCCCTGGGGTCAGACTCTGATTATTGCAGTAATGGGTAGCAATTACCAGGCTTGCAGTAAGTTGCAGAGGTCTATCATCTGAGAGTTTTGATTGCTCAGAGCAAGAATGAATTGCATTTTTTGACCCATTAGTGATCTCCAATTTTATGTGATGTATTGCTGCTTAATTCACTTATTGAGGTTAATATTGAAAAGCTTTGCTTACTCTGAATACTTTTCCTCTTAACATTTGCAATTAACAACAGTGCAGTAGGGAGAAATGAAAGATCAATAAAGTCTCTCTTATCTTTTAATATCCACCTTGCAGGCGAATTTCTGTTCCCTAAAAGGGCCATGGTGTTGGCTTCATTTTGGAGATGGGTTTTTTTGAGGCTGCTTGGCAGCTTTCCACTGCTTGTGTGTCAGATTTGATCACTAATTCCTATGTCGAAGGTTAATGCAGACCTGTTAAGTGTGTAATAGTGCCTCACTGAGGAAAGGGGTCAAATACATTTATAGGGATGAATCTCTATTGATTGCTAGGAATTTTTAAAATAATTGGACTCAAGCAATCAGATTATACAATTATGATTATGAGATGGGGCTATATGGGGTAACTTACATGCTTGACATAGATTGCATCTGATCCATGCTCCTTTTGCCTTTAATATGCTGGATTTTGACTCATTTCCTTATTAAAACTGAGACTAGTTAGAACAAGTTTTAGCCACTGGTATATAAAACTGACTAGAAATTCATACGATAATATGCATCTCCCAGTGAATGTATGGAGAAATGTGCTTTCATTTATGAATAAAGAGGGTGTTACAAGATGGAACATTGCAGACTGGACGACAAAAAGAATGCAGGTATCTCCTGTCCTCATAACTATTTGCTGAAGTGANAAAAAAAAAACAAAAAACACAAAACAAACAAAAAACACCCCACAAACCTACATGGGGAGTTATGAACCACCTAAGTCAAAGCAACCCAGTGCAGAAATAGCTTTACCTCTTGGAGAGGAGAGATCTACCCACCAGAGGTAACCTTTAGAAACCTACAGGCTCCATAGTGTTCCCCACATATTTCATCAGACATTTCAGAATGCAACAAGTGTGGTCAGGAACTAGGAAGACCCAAAGCTTTGGGGTCATCCTAGCCAGGAGGCTGCTTTTACACTGTAGGAAGGAAACTCAAATACATTGACTCCAAATTGGTGGCATCCAGTAACGCAGAGAACCCAAAATGCATTGTTTTTGCAGCCATGTCATTCTTGCCCTGTTTTCCTGATTCCATGAGGACCAGTTTGCTGTTCACAACTTCAAATTCCATTTTAAAATGGACTGTTGATGGTGGGAGATATGCAGGGCTACAGTTCTGGGGTAGCAAGCAAAACCCTCTTGCTCTGCACTAACAGTACAGGAATTCATCTTGCTAAGACTTTCAAGGAAGCAGTGAAGTTGTTTCTTAACAAATCTGTTTGTTTAAATTGTTCTTAAGGATTCAAAGTTCCCCCTACTTTGCAGGTTACACTATGAGAAGCATTTACACTTGTACACTTCTGCAAATAAGCTGCAGCTGTTACCACATAATGCAAAGTGAATGCACATGCCATAACCCAAGATATCTCGAGCTGGAAAATCTGCTCAGTTAGTTAAAGCAAGAGGACAGTAATGCTTTGAGGCGTTTTGGAAAATGCTTTGAGACAAATCAGCACAGTGATTTTTGTCCTGTCTATCTTGAAGAGTGGAAGAATGTCCCTACTGGGACAGACCATAGGTCCACCTGGCCCAATGTCTCAATTTCAAAGGGGGCGGGAAAAGAGGATGAAGAATAAGGCCTGCATATAGTGGTGTCTTCCTATCTCATGCACTAACACTTAAGACCAAAAGCCAGAAGTTCTCTTGAGATCTCCAGGTTTAATAGTTGTAACTTGATGGTAGTCAGTGCTACGTGATGAAAGCTGGGTTGTTGTACATGTGTATGTCAAGGAGCTACTTTCCTTATTGTGTGAAGTTTTCTGGAAAAAAAAAAAAAAGTAGAAACACCTCCCAAATCTGGCTGCAAGTCAGGCTCCAAGTTCGTTGCCATCAAAAGAAAGACGGCGTGATGAAACAATGTGGGCTTTTGGGTCAGGAAAGGGGAAGAATGAGCTTCCTGATGTATTTTTAAACTGGCATTACCATAATCAGCACTGCTAATACAATTTGGAGGTGAATAGTTCACTTATCCCTGCCCTCCAAGCACTCTTTTTTTTTCTTAGTCCAGACCCACGTAGTTAATTGTAATGTGCCATCCTTTTGAATGCATGGCTCATTGAAGGAAACTGTGGCAGCCACAGACTGCAAGCATGGGAGTGGGATGTTCTGCTTAACACAGTACTGGAAAGGTTAAGGCTGCTGACACTTTAATGTTATTAATTAGGTTTTTAAAAGCTTACAAGCCATTATGCTGGAGGAGGGGCAGAAAATTCCTGTATCTCTTAGCATGGTTATTTCAGCCCCGCCATGGATGCAGAAAGTTAATGATTTACACTGTGTTATCTTCATAGGGAGAAACACTTTCTTTGAGTGAAAGTTTGGATGCTGCAAGTTCAGGCTTTCCACGTGCGCAGCCCCCAGTTACCACCAGCCCTGTGCTCGCCTTTAGAAACAGTTGTAAAAGCTACAATGAGATAAAGAAAAATCACATTTTCTCTCTTCCTTTTGTGGCTCACAAAATGTTTTACCAACATTTCCAAATTACCTTCTTCATATAGTAAAGGCTTAAGTGCCGGTTTTAGAGCTGGGTGAACGAAGGAGAGGAATGGAGGGGCTCTTCCCATCCTCTTGCAGATCCGCTTTACCCCTTTTCAGCCCTGCTGACCAGAGACTCCTGGGAAGAGCTGAAATTCTTCACTGGTAGTCTCTCAGTGAAAGCAGTTTTTCTTGCACAATATCGCAAGGTTTTGACTGAGAAGCAATTGAGGTCACACCTGCGCTGGCAATTAGAAACTGATTTTCAAATCATCCAAGAGCAGGGGCTTGCCAACCCTCATTAAGGTGGCCTTTCCCAGCGCTGCTGAACTCCTGGGTTTCAGGGTTCATCCCCATGCCCTGCCACCATCCACTTGTGTTGTCTTTGGAGCTAACAAGGGAGAGAGGCTCGAGGGTTGCAGGACTCAAGCCCACCCAGTTAGATGGTGGGCACCTTGCAATGCCTTTTTCTCCTGTGTTGCCTGTGCATAAAGGCAAGTGTGGGGGAGACAGTCCCTTGAGGACCCCTACAAAAGAGCCTGGGATGTGACCTAGTGCTGTGCTGAAGGGGAGCAGGGAAAGGCAAACTTGCCCAGTGCAACTACCTTTGGAGAGAGACACAGCAAGGGTTGAAGGGGTATAGGCTGCTTTGTGGGGATGCTGCAGCTGAAGGAGATCTCGCTGTGAGGCAACGTGACCTGGAGCTTTGCTGTGATGCTATGGTTCTCTGTGCTCGCAAAGATGCCTCTGGTAAGCACCCTGTGGCTCGCGTTGGCAAGCCTGTCAGTATTTTTTGATTAAGCAAGACCCATTTACTCCTTTCACGGAATGGCTCAGCAAGGAAGGATAGGGACAAATTGCTATTGAACTGAATGAGGACTGTGAGACACTCTTCTACGCTTTGTATTAAGAGATTAGTGATTTATAAGGCATATCAGATCATACTGTGGCCATTTGCTTTATTACTTCAGAGCTGGTCAAAGATATCTTCTCTGGAAGCCAGTTTTCTCTCTTCTTTTTCCCTCTGAAATAATGGATGTTTAAAAAAGAAAAATTGAAATTTATTCTGAAAGTTATCCCATTATCAAAAGGCCCCAGTTCCTCTGAAACACCCATGAAGCTTTCTCACGGGTGTGCGTTACGCTTCATCCCTGGTGCCAGCACTCGGAGCACGTGTAGCGCAGGACCTCTGTCTGCTAAGTGCTGTTCAAAGGCAGAATAAAAGGATACTGTCTGCTACGGTGAGCTTAAATCCCACACTCTTTGTCTTAATCTTGCTTGGTATTTTGAGTCCTGCGGCAGATTTTGTGACACAGGTGCTGTCGAGTTGCTACCATTGAGAGGTTTCTCCAGCAAGTGAGCTTTCATTCACAATGCTGTATTAATTGCTATTATGTTTTGCTTTCTGGTTGCAGCACGTCAGTAATCTGCTACTTACAAATGTCTACTCCCTAGGGAGAAAATAAATCACATGTATTTTTTGGAACAAACGCTGGTTCGATATTTAGGAAATGCATTTGGTAATAATATTGGCTGTAATCCCCCTGAGAGAAATTAATTATAAACATGTAGCAAGGTAATCAGGAAGCTGTTCTTGCTGTGACATTGAGCAAAGAACACCAAAGTGAGCAGAAAGGTTGGCCTGAATTAAAACTGCAGCACGCCACGTTTCCAGCGGCCAGGTGGTATACAAGGCTGCTCTCGGGAGCCCTCGATGCGGGGACTGGGGAAGCGGGTTGGGGGGACAGGAAGGGACAGTTGGCTTGGGCAAAATAACGAATTATAGCATGATGTTGTTATAAAATGACTGCTGATGTGTCAGCTCAAAGATACAGACTGCTCCTGATAAGGTGGTGGATGCTGCTCTTGAATTACACGTGTGCCTAAATGCCTGTGCTTGCTTGCGAGGAAAAATTCTCCTGGGTAATGAGAGAGAGCGAAACACCTCGAGGGTTAAAATAGAGTCATGATCAGCAACAGCGTGTTGTTGCACTGCTCCTGTTGTACAGCAACCTCCTTGCTCTCCTCTTTCCGTTCATCCCTGGTACCTCGCAGATCCCCCTCCATACTTACCGTCTTCTCTTTGCATCTCTCCTCTCCTGAAGCTTTCCTTCCCGGGTGGTTGAAGGACTGAGTTTTGTTTTGCCTTGTCTTTGGCCTTTCTCACTCAACATTTCCCAGCACTGTAATACCAATTTATTCACCAACAAACCACAAATGGTTTTGTTGGAGCACATGTGGGCAAAGAAAAAAAATCTTTTCTGCTTTTATTGCTGTTCTTTATTTGGTTTGGGTTCTTTATTCGAAGCTGGAACTGTTTGGATGTGTGCAATATTAGAAGGATGTCCATATATATTGGATTAATGGGCTAAGCATAAGGGAGTTTAGTAAAAGTGTAGGAGAAATGCAGCTTATCCTGTGACATAAGCTTACTCTACCTCCCTGCCACCCGAGCACAAGGAACGGATCTCTGTGCTAAAAAGCGCCACTCTTTAACTTATCAGAGGAACACTTTCTAGCCTGAGAAAGTGAGAGATACAAGAGAGATAAAAGTATAGGGGGCGAACTCAGAGCAGCAGATGGGGCAAGGCTGGGGGGATGGCAGCTCCCACGTAGCCCCCACATAGCTGTAAATATTCTCTCACCAAACTTCTTGCAAATGGCTGTAATGTTCACTTGCGGGTAGTTACTGCAAGTGACCTAAGTGGCTTTCTGCAACACTTAAAGGCTTTCTTAAAGCTTCCAATTCCATTATTATTGGGGACCTGCTGTTTTTGATATATGTTGTCCAGCTGTTCTTGCCCTCAGTCTTTATACAACTCTTCTTTTGCTTCTTTGTTTTCCATCTCACCTCTGGGCAATTACATCTATTATCTTAAGATGTCTTTTGTGAGATTAGAAGTATGTAGGAGAAAGAAGGAACAGTTCAAAGAGAAGCAAAGAATAACAAAATCAAGATACTGCTGCTGTCTTTCAAGCAATGACAACGTTGCCATTTCCCCCCCTTTATTTTTAAGAGATCAGAGCTGAAAGCACTGATGATGCAAAGACTCGTGTGCATCTAGCTTTTTTAAGTAGTCACATCAACATAATTTGAATCACTTGCACTCAATGTATTTCTGTTGCTTTTAAATAGACCATTGTCCTTTGGAAAAATCATTGCATCTTACATAGTTCATTCTTCCAGTTATCTGTATAGGAGGTCCCATTTTTCCTTTGAAATATGTTGTGGAATGAAAATTCAAGGCTGAAATCCTTCAAGAAATGTAATTTGTTATGGTTGAATGGCTGGCTTCTAATACGATGACTCCTGTCATGTCTGAGGTCAGTAACTTGGTAACACATGCCATCCCTGATCTCCAGAAAGTACCTAATGTACGTGCTCCTCAGGGGCTGGAAAAAATCCTAAGGTCTGTGTTCAAGGTACAAGAGTAAAAACCTGACGCTAGTGTTGCAAGATGCTAGTCTCTATCTTTTTAATTTAGTGGAGTCCCCACATTGCCAGGTCTCCCTGAAGGTCACATATTGTCTGCTCTTCTCTATTTAAAAAGGTCTGGATGTGAAGAAATCCCCTACACCATTGCATCCTCCTCCTCTGCTTCAGCTCCAAGTATTAGCAAAGGGCTGGAGACCACCAGGCAGCTTGGTTTGGGTCCAGGCTGACAGGCGTCTGGCATGCATGGGGTGAGGCAACAGTGTCAGAAGGGGGAACTGGAACGTGTCAGGATGCTGGAGGTGCCGGGATGCTGGTGGGTTCATTATTATTAGTTTTGTATCCCCACAAGCCTACTTTCCATGAATATCTGATAAAGCCCGAGAAGGTCATTACAGCTTGTTTACTCTCCATATGGCATTTCTGCATGTCCCTGCTCTCTCTCTGTGTGCATGGGATTTTATTTTTTTTATCCTTTAGCCCATGGCGCTTGGCCAGATCCCTCTCTTTCCTTGCCTGATTAATTCAGAGGGGGGAGGGCAGGAATAAAAGAAAAAGGTTTTTATTATTCATCACAAGTGAAAAGCTCTATGTGCTTTGAGCAAATCGGAGGGGGAAGCTTTCCTATATTTTGTGTTTGTGTGTGTGTGAGTCATTATGGAAACCCAATTACCCAGGAATGGGTTTCTGAATACCCTAGATGGCCTGTTTACGCTTCAGTGGGTTTTGCCAGTGCAGGCGCATGAGCTGAGTTAGGCTGGCAACCCCCTCAAGGAGAATTAAGTTTATTCAGCAGGGAGTTACTAGCCAATACAGATTAAAGCTGTTGCCTGGATGGAGCGTTAAGCTTGCAATAGGAGTTTTGCAGGGGTAATTGTCTCTGATATTGGATGGAAAAACTTGGCTGTGTTCAACTTTCCTATGCCTCTGTCCTGTGCAATCCGAGCTCTGATAACTCGTGTTTGAGATGAAACAGCTCTGGGCCATGGTCCACGGTTGACAAGACCTGGTGGGTTGGGACGTTGCAGCCCACAGAAGTTACTGGCCTTGGAGCAAAGTGGGCAGAAAGGGCCCTTGCCCCAACCCAGGGTCTGGTGCAGCAGTTGATGTCCCCGTAAGGTGGATTTGTGTTACCGGTGTGACTGATGGGCTATCGCAGCTCCTCTTCCCACATCTTGTGTGGGTTTGATAGGCTTAAGTGACATGTTAACAAAGCACTGGCAGTGGTGCGAACTTCAGCTCAGAAGTTGCTTGCTCAGTGAACAGGAATCTAAGCCCTGGCATGGATTTTGTAGTCTTGTTCAGTCTGTGGCCATGGCTTGACAGTGCATTAATTATGCACTATGCATAGTTGATATGCATTAGTTAATCTCTGTTACTGATAAAGAAAAAATCTTTTGGTGTTCCTTATGTAAGTGATGAAGCTGAGGCAGAGTGTGATAATTCAGACCAGCTAAATGAGTCGTTCTTCTGTCGTTAAAAATCCACTGTCTTTTGCTGCAGCTGAAGAACCAATAAGAACTCAATGGAAACAGTTTCAGTATTTTCCTGTTCTGCTGTCTGAGATTAACTCCTGGAATACAAAGCCCTTCTACCATGTGCTGTATCAGGTGCTCCCTGGCTCCTTGTGGTGCCAGTCTTGCTCCCTGCCTCCTCCAGTTTATCTACACAGGGTAGTGAAGGCAGAAAGTCTTTTCTGCTCTCTTGGGAGATGTGGTTCAGAACTGACCAAGCGACTGACGTCTACCTAGGCTGCTGGGTAAATCTTCCAATGTTAAAAATTAGGAACCGGTTTACATACTTTAGCTGATGGGAGAGCGGCTGAGAGCTTTCATGAACACTGTTCTTCTCTCACTTATATCCTTGTCCTCCTTAAACTGTAGCCACATCTGCATCTCGTCTTAATCTTTTTTCTCTCTGGAGAAACATGATGTGCTGGCACAGTGCTTGGCACGCTGCAGTGCACATGCATGGGATGTCACTGTGACACCAACACCCATTACTATGGCACGAATACCCACTACTGCCATGAATAACACTGGGAGGTATAGAGATGAGAGAAACCATTTTTGCAGTTACTACTGTTTTTCTCTCCCCATCATCAGGTTTGGAAGGCAGAAGACACTGGGTACAGACTCTTAATAAACTGTGATAGTTTTAATAGATTTAAACATGCTCTGTAGATTTTCCCTAAGGGAATTGCTCACAAGGACTAAAGATGATAAATATGAGAATTTAGCCGGACAAAACAGATGGTGCAGCAAAAGGCTCAAAGTGTTTCATGTGTTTCAAAACTGCTCTTATTTGGTGCTAATGAAGAGTCTGCGATCTCCTTGTGTGTTAACTCTCCACTGATTCTGCAGAGTTCTTCTGTGCCCTGCTCTCCCCTTTCCTTCTCCTCACTAGGAAAAGTGATGTCCCCAGAGCACACTAGCTACTGTGTGATGACCAGTTGAGTAAAATAAGATATCCTGTAATTTTTAATAGACACAATGACCTACTGGTGTGCGGAAATCATGACTTGCCTTGTCTTTGCTAACCTGGCTTTAGCACTTGGCCAAAGCCATGCTTTTCTCCTAAAAGCACATTAGTAGGGTTGTGTGCTGTCAGGATTTTTTCCAGCTAAGACAATCTCATGCGTGCGACTTCCCTTCAATCATCCTTGCTTGCAGGGCACCACTGATGCAGGAGCAGGGATGGGGACCAGCATCCCTGTACCAGATCTGCACAAGACAGTTGCAAGGAGAGGACGGGGACAGCAGTCACTCTCTAAAATCAAGTTCTCACCTTGCTGAGATGCCTAAGATAGTTTGTCCTTTACCCCCTGCTTCATGTCTTCCCAATGCACCAGGCATGTGTTAAGCCCTCTGTTCCTGGTATTAATACAAGTCTTGTTATCACTTTTCAACAGATCTGGCTCATGCCCATGCCTGCTGTCTAAAAAAAAAAAAAAAAAATGCAATGATGGCACCATGGGCCAGCTCCTAAATGCCCTGCCAACTCCTGAAGTCGATTCGCAGCAGTCGCCCAGCTCAGCCCTGGTACCTCTGCCAAGTCACTGGCATGGAAGTTGGTGCTGCCCTGTGCACTGCGGCAGGCCAAAGCTATCCCACCGCTCCTCGGGGAATCCTGGTTGTTCTCTTCCATAGCTGTCTAAATTGGAGCACAGCTGAAAGGAGAAAAAGGCACCAGCAGGATCTTCTCTCCTTCCTGAGCAAACAGCACCACAAGAGGAGCTGTGCTGTGGGCTAAAGAGGCAACTTGAAGGGAGTACGCCATGGATTGGGCTGGTCAAAATGACCTTTGTGTCTGTGCATCATTGGCCTGACACAATTGAGATGACACAAACAGGCATTTTTTGATTTAATTATTATTTTTTATGTATGTGGGTGCTTGGTTGTGCTTGGCATGCCCTGGTCTCTGGGAAGGGAGTAAAGATTTTTACCAGTGGTTTCAATGGGAATCAAGAGAGAACAGCAAGAAGTAAGCGCCTTTGAAAATCCTACTTTCGGTTTGCTTTTCAATGCTAACATAGAAAAGATGTACCTCCTGTGTCAGCTAGAGTTTTGTAAAGAATGACAGATGATACCAAGATCAGATGCTGGGCTTTACAAAGACTTGAGGTTGTTTTCTTTCTTTCCACACAATTAGTCATTGCGAGCTGTCCACGCCAGAGAGCAATGGATTAATTTTTTCCTCGAAGATCATGCTTTAATACGGAACTAAATAAAAAACCAATTAAGTACCAGATGACTGTGACAAGGCTAGATTTTTTCTGACCAATATTTGAACACTAGAAAGAATTGTTGGAGAAAATTATTCAATTCCAAAGTGTCCTCATTTCTAGTATTTAATTAAGTGATGTTCTAAATGATATCATATCTTTACAGCGGAATAGGGCAGGGGAAAAAAAAAAATTCCTCTATTCACTGCCGTGAATATCTCTGCTAATTAGAGGAACAGTACTTTTATGTTGCAAGTATTATCTTGTGTTGTAGAAACTCTTCCCTGTCTTATGTCTGCTGAGAGGAGAAAAAAATGTCTGAGTAAACGGGCAGGAACAGGCGCAGAAGATCCACTGCCGTTTATTTTTATTGCCAAGGCATTAGTCCATTCTACAACTCAACTCAGATGCTCTGTCTCTGAATACTCATACCTAGGCACTTCAGTTTCCTGACGCTACAACGTCCGAGCAGTGTTGCTGTGTGGCTGGATTTTTGAATTTGTTTTTATGAAGATCTATCAGATGGCAATCACACTGGGGAGAGACAGTGAAAGGTAGCTCGTGCTTCTCCAGGCTGCTGCAAACTAAAGGGCCAAAATTGCCCCCCTTGGTGCAGAAAAGCACATAAAGATGCAGTGCTGAGGGCTCCCTCTTCATTCTTGCCCAATGATGCCTTGTGCGGGCGTGAAAAGGTGTGTTGAGGCCTTGGTGGAGCCAACGCGAGTGTGGTGCAACTTGCAGAAGCTGCTAGGACTGGGCACGCACCAGCACAAGCCAGGCTGTGCTCATGGTCACCCAAAGGGCTGGCAGAGGTGAGCCGTGGAGTTGTGTGCCCTGCCGAGGCCCCGCCATCCTGAGCCTCAGAAGCTGTAGCTTAGGGCAGAGGCATTTTTTCCAAACTCGTACCATTAACTATGCCACTAATAAATAAGATCTTAGTGCAGTCTGTGACCGCATCCTAGGGAGCAAATTGATTATGTTTTTATTACTTTAGAATACCAATAGTAACTCACCCCATACGCTTCTGCTTGGGGAAATCTCTAACGAGTTGCTGTTCAAATCTCCTTGAAAGCAGTGGACGCAGAATAAAATAGATAAGCTGGAGGGTGTGATAGGCAGTCAGTTGTGCTGGATTGCTGGCAATAGGATCACCTCTTAGACCTAAACTTGGACCTGGAGGCAAGTCAGACAGTTGCTGGAAAAGCTGACAGAGGTTTGTCTACTTACTGCTCAGTTTAATCACTCATGCAAAACTCCCCAACGTTATCATGAAACTTTGTGTGATTTGATTACGTTAATGAATTGCTCTTGCCTGCAGCTGCTAGTCAGCAAGAGGACGTTCAGTCTTGTGTTCACCCCCTTATGCGCTCTTGATATTTTTTCCCCAGATATTGCATGTTTCTTCTAATCAACAAGACAATTTCCTCTAAATGTTACTCAGATGAGATTCCTCAGCGCAAATAATCGGTGTGAGCTGTGGTTGCTGTGCAGGTGGGGAGGCAGAGGGTTGCAGGGATGCTCTCTCCAGCTCCCCTCCTGCTGGGCACGGACTCTGAGAGCCCCCAGCAGCTGCTGGTCAAGGAAGAAGGGAAGAGAGTTTTGGCAAGTTGATGAGGTGAGCTGATGGAGGTGACACCGATGCTATATTACCTGTGAGCACTGCACAAATGTGCCCATCTGAGCTTTCTGCAGCGGTCGCAGTCAGGTCACAGCTAGCCAGGCTCATCCTGACTTGGGATTTCTGGCTAGAAGGGAAGACCCTAAACTTTTGCCGGCTGTCCCCCAAGATTGGCTTTGAAATTACTTGCAGAATGGAGGGAAAGACAATATTTTTGTTTTTCAGGGGAGGCTGATTCTTTGGTACTCTTTTAGGTCATCATTCCTGCTTTTTTCCTGAAATAAGTTTGTCAAGGGCATCCAGAATTGTTGTCCAATTGGAGCCTAAGCAAATAGTAATAATAAAAGGGATTATGCAGACAATAATCATACTTTATAAAACTTTCTGTTCCATAGTATAAGATTATTTGTGATTGATTTTTTTTTAAGTACTAAGCAGATGCTCCACTGTAATGAGAGGAAACAGAAGTGGAAAACGAGGAGGCTCATAGTTAAACGAACAGATGCAGGGAGTGGAAAACAACAAGGTAAACAAATGAATTCTTTGAGTAAACAACCTAAAACAAATAGAGAAACCCCACAAACAGTCAGCCTGCACCAATCTGGAGCTGGGATTAATCACCTCCCCCAAATTTTTCACAGAATATTTTAAATGGAAGTTGAAAATGAACTTTTCTAGCAATTTTGCAGTTTACCTGTGTGTGGAAACCCCTGCCACTGCCCCAGTGCTGGCGCTCATCTCAGAGCCCCAGACAGGGTTGCAAGTGATGCTCACTGTTGCCTTCCCCCCACCCCTACCAAGGGGAAACAGGGCAGGGGAAGGCAAGACACGTGCTGAAGTTGTTACCCAGACTCCCTAGAAGAGCCAGAAAAGGGACTTGTGTTCTGCTGGTTACTCCAAAAATGCAGCTTCCCTGACATGTGGAGACCCACTGTACACTATCTCACCCCTCATCCTAGGAGACATACATCACATACTCATTATAGACCATAGCAAATAACTCCCACACGTGTGTAGCTTTTCTAGCCTGTACCAGATAGGTACTCCACACAGATGTGGACATAGGCATTGGTGCTTCTGCTGGGGTGTACAGAGGAGCAGGAGAGGGCGAGATCGGAAAATGGAGGTGAGCCCAGGCAAGGCAATATGGCAACGGGACCATCTCAAGCCTGGCCTGGTGAAAGAAGGAGGGAGTGGCAGAGGCGCTATTTCAAACTGGGCAGGAAAGTCTAGATGAAGCTGGAACGGAAGGGCAGCTTGCCTCTCGATAGGTGTTAAAAGTCCTGGTCGGTGCAAAATACCAAGCTTGGGCAGTTCCTCATTCAGAGGGACTGGCACTGGGAATTTGGATGTGACAGCCTTTCTCCCCACATTGGCATGTCAGCTGGTGCAAATCGCTTTTCTTTCCTCTCCAGCCTCTGCTTGGCCTTTCCTCCCATCTCTGCTTAAATGTGCATCTGCACAGAAAGGAGCTAGACCTGAGGCTTTTCCGGATCTGCTGTTTTGCAGCCACCCTCCTGGCGAACAGACGCTGCTCTGTTCTTCTCCATTGAGGGGCTTTCCGTAGCACACAGACAGTATTTAGCAAAAACAAGCCCCAAACACAGCTGCTCGTGCATCTGAAAGGGGGATCAGTGTTGAGCATCACACCACTAACTCTGCTTTCTTCTTCCTCGACGTCACCGCTGCCTGGCGTCTCCCCTTGCAAAGCCAGGGTCCAGCCCCATCTGGGCAGGCTCAGCCTGGCGATGGCATGGCCACGTCCCCTGCCTCAGGGGTAGCTGTGGTAACAGCAAGCAGAGAGAAAGGGAAGGGTGAGTGCTAATCCACACCGTGGCTGTTGGTTAACCCAGGGATATGTGGCCTTTTCTGCTGGAAAATCCTTGAGTAAAGAGCACATGTTGTAAATGGCTGATGAATTTTGCTCCCTGATGTTTCTGTGATAAGGAAAAGACAGGCAGCCCCTGATTTCTGAAAAACGTTTAGACACTTTTGCAAGTTCTTACATATTTTTAACTCTATCTCATTACCTGCTTTCTGAACAAGGTTATTATTCATTCTTTATAATACTCCTCCCCTCTCCCTGTCATCAGTTATCCTTCTTAATTAACAAATGACATCAATTAAAATGTCAAATAAACTCCACACAGAACATGCCAAAGCCACGCTCTGTCGTATGTCGAAATGAGAACATCCCCTCACGGCTCAGCAGGGACAAGGATAGAAAAATCTTGTCTGAAATGCAATTACTTGCAAGCCCTGTCTGTAAGTAAGGATGGCATTTGTCTTGCACAGAGAAGCAGACCTGACAGCTGCAAAGCTTTCTTCTGAAGATCTGCCCAATTTAGAGGGCTGGCTGCTTGGGGTAGGAAAAAGCTCATTGCGTGGGATTTATCTTAAATTATTTTAGCCATCTGGTCCTGGGGTTGGTCAGTGCTGGGTATCTGGACTCCCTTGAGAGTCATCAAGAGCTGAGGAGGAGAGAAGAGCATTACCGGAGCATGATGCAAATCCCTGCATTACGTGCCTATTTTGGGATAGGATGAATCACCCTCTCCTGCATAGATGCAGGTAGCTCTGGAGGGCAATGAAGCCTGCCTGAGGCCTGGATCTCCCCTGAGGGCAGTGTACCTGGGTGACTGCTGTGACCAGGTAGTTAATTTTTTGACAGCTGAAATTAGCTGAGATGTTCTTGCAGTGTTTAGTGCGGCGTGAGGGCAGGCTGATTCTTCATCAGGGGGCTCTTCAGGATGCTTAATCAAAATACATCACAGCGAAGGGCATTTAGAGGACATGACCATCACTTTCTAGGAACAAACACTACTTATTCCCTACGCTCTAATGGTACAAGCCCTTCACTGTGAACATTCTGCTTATTTCAGGTCCACTGTATGAGACAAGCTGTAATTTTGACTCATGAGGATGTAAGAAAAATACGATTTGTATAGCCCAGAACAGGCAGGTAATGTTCTTCCCTCAAACATTAATTCACGGTGTAACTCAAAGTCAGCCTCTTACCGCCGCATACCTGTGCCCCTGCTTTCCCGGGCAGTCTGCAGAAAAGTTTTACCAGTTTGCATGGACCTGTTGACAATTAGGTCTTTGGATAGTGAATGTCACTTAAGAGCTGAGGTCAGGGACTCAACCCCTGCTATACTAGAGGCTGTGAAAAATACACAGTAACAGAAGAGTTTGTAGAGGCTTTTGGAAGTGAAGGCACTGTGCAAAACTGGTAAGACAGGTCGATAGTTGTTCAAATATGCATCTGTGTAACCCAACGCAAGCGGCCAGCTGATAGTCACAGCAACACCTTCCTCCTTGGTAAGGTTTTTGTGCTTTCTATGCCTATCACTGTTGTACTCTGGTGCCGGTGCTCGGAAATCCTGCAAGACAATCCCCTCCCTGCTACAGTGAGTCCAAAAGTAGGATGCAGTTTTCCATGTCCTGGGCAGTGAAATAAGACCAGGAAGAACTTCTTCCCCTGTAAAACACAAACTGTCAGATGACGTGGCTCTTGCTTCTCCCAACCAAAGGGCAGGCACAACTGCAGGGCAGTGTTTGGACTTTAATACCGACTTATCAGAGAAAATCTAAAGCTCAATAATTACTTTTCTTAAAACCTCAAGTGCGGTTAATCCGATGCACGCGCACCTCAAGGGGCTCCTGTGGCATTAAGCCAAGGTCAGAAGCTTTTTCAAGAGAGGCTGATGTTTTGGGTTTTTTTTTTAATCTTGATTCAAATTTGGTAACGGCAATGGGTGCACCTCATGGCCTGCTGTTACTGCCTTTGTCTTCAAGACCTCCCCTCAGTCTGCATCTCTTGTCTAGTGAAGTTTGAGTTGACTGAAGCACTCAGGTCTTGAGAAGGCATAGGACAAATATAAGGCAGCGTTTGCACTTGCTGGGGTAAAACAACTCTGGGCAACTTCAACATCTGTTCATTTCTTAAACCATGCACCCATACACAACCTGTTTCCAGTAGGTGAAAGCCTAGGAATTAGGAAATCTGGGTTTGTTTAGTTAATTCATTCAATAAAACCTTTGTTTAAGAAGGTATGTCCACTTGACAAAATACTGAAGTTTATAGTTCAAAAATCAAGCAAAAGCTGAAATCCTACTGAAGATAAAAGGATTTGTTAGTTGTGTAATGGTAGCTTTGTGCTTAAATATTTACCTAACAAGAGTGATATTAAGCAGATACTTATGTGACTTTCTTGAATGGAAACCCGAGAGGGTATTGCAACAAGGAAATGTCCCGAATCCAGGTTGATAAGACGTCTGAAGCACTGGGTGGATGTGGCTGGCTGGCTGGCTGTGAGTGGCTGCAGATGACATTTTGCCAATCGGGGTGACTCAAAGCCATTTTTTGTCTGCAGGATGTGAAAAACATATTGGAAACAACAGCCCTGCATGGGGTTTAAAAAACCTTCAAACCTTTACACGTGTACTTAGGGGCTCTAAAGTGACTATTGCCAGTAAGGAAAGAGGTCTCGGAGCTTCAACATCTGCTCAGTCCTTGTTAGTAGTTATGTTACTACTAGGGAAAGAGAACAGAAAATACCCCCAGGCTGCTGTTTAAATGCATGGTGTTTTTACATCTTGAGCGCTGCGTGCAATTCCAGTTTGTCTAGCTCAAAAATGATCTAGCAGAGCTGGGCAACCACCAAAGCAAGGCAATAAGGATTACCAGTAGCATGGAATGATTTTCTATAAGGCGTGATTAAATGGCCTAAGGCTCTTTTGTGTGGAAGAAGAGGTGTCTGGGAGGACATGCAAGGGAAATTCATGGAAATATGAGTTTGGTGGAGAGGGGGAAGTCAATTATTTCTGTAACTCAGTAGCCAGGAACATCAAATAAAATTATCGAGTGGCAGATTCGGTACAAAAAAAGGTAGCCTTTTTTTTTTTTTTCCTCAAAGTGGTAAATTATGCTGCCAAAGTCGCTGCCAAAATGGAATTAGATCTTGAATCACCTTTCAAGTTGGGGAGCGAGCACAAAAGGTTTTCATAGGGGGGGAGCCTCTAATCCATCAGAAAAGGTCACACAAATATCCTAAGGCACCTAGGAAAGATCTTTCTCAGTTAGCAAACTGGGTCCTTGCTGCCATAGAAAGTAAGTCTTGTAATCTTTCCCATAGATTTAGGAATACCCCTATTAAAACTAGTTAACGCTTTCCTCACCTACTCTTCTGGCTGGAAATCTGTCATTGACGAATATGAGCCATCTTCTAACTGCTAGCCTGGATTTATCCATGACTTAGTTAAATACATTTGTTCTTGTACCAGTCTTAGCCCTCAGCTTGAGAGGCTTTTCTTTCTCCCTGGTGTTTATTACCCTCATATATTTTGTAAAATTGCAGGCAACCATTTATGGTTAACTAGTCCCTAGCCTTGCCTCAAAGCCAACCCAGTCATCCTGAAAAAAATCCTGATTGATATTTGTGTAACCTGTTCATGAAAACATTGAGCGGTGGAAACATCCATGCTGCCCATGGTGGATACATGCTAGTGTTTTGTTTCTCCATCTTTGCATCCAGGAACAGGAAATGTGCTGCTTCATTTTGAATATCAAAAGAGGGAATTAAAAAAGAATGAAGAAGAAAGAAAAAGCTTACACTCTAGTCATCTAGGCAAACCAAGCAGGAATAAATACCTAAAAGAAGCAGTCAGAAGGGTCAAATTCTTGGATTATAGCATAAATGCTTCAAGTAGAAGCTCAGAGTAAATGTGTATTGCTCATTAGAAAAAAAAATTAAAAGGATTGCTGTCAAAAAGTGTAGTAAAAGAAGCCACTAAGGAAAGACAGAAATGATGTTATAATTCACATGCACACACACAAAAAGACATGCTCAAATTCTGGAAAGTTAAATGCTAAACTCTAATGAAGCCAAAAAAAAAAAAAAAAAAGGGTGGGGAGGGTGAGGGTGGGGAAGGGGTGATTAGGAATCTTAGGAATCAACAATTCCCTGATAGTTATATGCTATTCCAGAAACACAAAACTAAAATTGCCAGTGAAGTGCTGAAGAACCTGAGTGACTGGCTGATAAAATAGTAGGCAGAATTCAGTGTCAATAAATGCAAAGTAATACAATGGAGAATGGTGCTAAGTATGCGTACATAAGGTGTTTAAATGAACTCTCTTCCAGGAAAGAGATGCTGAAATTTTTATGGTTAGTTCAACAAAAACAACAGCCAATGTTTCGTTGTTTGGTTTTTTTTCCCCCCTCCTTTCTCCTGCTAAAAGAAATGTTGTAATATCTTGTTTGAGAAGACTATTGATCCAGCTAGGTCTTAAGCTCCTTCCTTCAATTTTCTCCCCTTCATAAGAGCGCAGACCTGTGGTAGTTTTAGTGCCTTTGTGTCTAGGACAGGTTTGCGTCTTCCTCACTCAAAACACTGAGCACTCCAATCCAGCTGACCTCCACGATTATTTTCCCTGATTTATCAAAATTTGCTGGTCTGGATCTGGAAACAGAAAACTGTAGGCGTCAAACTGAAACACTCCATCTGGGCACTGGAAGTAATTAACCAAGGGAAGAATTTGCCCAAAGGTGACAGCAAATTGTCCTTCGTGTCAAGTTTTTCAAGTGAGATTGAACCTCTCCAGCTGTAAGGTCAGCGCTGGTTCAGATGGGGGACGTTGGGCTTGACGTTGGCTGAATTCCTCTGCTCCGCACTACTCACCTCCGCTCTCCTCCTGCCTCTTTCTTTACCATCCTCTCTACTGTACGTGCACTTGTCCCTGACAAAACACTGCATGAAACGTATTGCATTTACTAATTAGAATAGCAGTTACTAATTAAGTTTAAATTCCAATGTACCAATCAAATTTTATTTCCTAATTGTGCTACATTATCACTAATTAGAATAGCAGTTTTTACTTAATGGATTATATTTAAATTAAGATGTCTCCATCCAATGTTTTTTCCTACTTACATTTTAACTAATTGGTACTGCAATTATTAAGTTACGTTTAAATTGAAATATATCAGGCTGGTAGGGAATCATATGATAGTTTGCTTACGTCTGTATGATACTAGTAGGAATGATTAAGATACAGTCCAGTTAATTAGTTCTGGAATCAAAATAATTTCATAAGTGAGTGAGTGTACGGTACTCCCTTGCGACATTATTAAGGAGGAGCTTATTATGGGCTCAGCAGAAATTTAACATGGTTATTGGTACTAATCAGCTCAGATTACATCTGCAAACATTTAGGCCAGGTTCAGGACGGCATTTAAAGATATACCTATATTTAAGCATGTTCTTAATGGTTTCGCCTACACTCCTGAGTCCAAGTCTTTTGTTTCCTGCTTGTCAACATTTTAAATATCTTTTTGTGACAGCTAATAGAAAAAGGCCCTTGAAGATGTACTGACCATGCTTTACCCTATTCTGCAATACCATCCAAACTGATGGTGATGCTACACAAGGACAATTGCCTAGCACTGACAATTAGCAAGGAAATAGACAGTGGCCTTAAATCATAGATATGCATCAAGATCCAGCACAGGAGCTTACTACCAAGCTAGCTAGAGCACAGGGAGGGAATCATTGCTGGCTAAAGGAGTTGTGATTCCTGCTTTCTGCTTATGGGTGACCTTAAAGCGGCATGGGGGGAAAGGATTTCAGATTGCAGCAAATGCCACAACCTGGGGGTTTTAATGCCACAGCCCTTCAGAAAAGCAAGTGCAGCATGCAAGCTTTGGGCCACGCTTGCCTTTCTTTCCTGAGCACCCGCTAACCCTCACTGCTAACACCCCCTCTGCTTGCTGAGAGCACTGGACTCTGCACTAGGGAGCAGTGGGCAAGGGGATGAAGAAGGAGGGGGAAGCTAAGGAGCTGCAGCCTTGCAAAATCCCTGTATATTGTTCTTTTGGGTGCCATAATGAACTTAAAGAGGAGTGGGGTGGCTTTTGATAGATACATATATGTGTGTATATATATACACACACCTGTATTTGTAGACACATGCCAGATCCTGTGTCCATTCACACCCACACACGCTGGGGTGCCTGCAAACAGAGGAGCAAGAGCAGATGAGTCTTGTCTGTTGTCTTTGACAAAATCAGTTTTGCACAGATGGTAGGGAGATGTTACCTTCTGCATCCTTCAGCCCCGGCTTGGTCACATTTAGAAGCTACAGAACGTTCCTATGGAAACTCTGCCTTTTGTTTTTGTAACCCAACATATAAATCAGGACTGCTTGAAAGCTGTCAGGCAGCATTGTAACAGCAGCNATCAAGATCCAGCACAGGAGCTTACTACCAAGCTAGCTAGAGCACAGGGAGGGAATCATTGCTGGCTAAAGGAGTTGTGATTCCTGCTTTCTGCTTATGGGTGACCTTAAAGCGGCATGGGGGGAAAGGATTTCAGATTGCAGCAAATGCCACAACCTGGGGGTTTTAATGCCACAGCCCTTCAGAAAAGCAAGTGCAGCATGCAAGCTTTGGGCCACGCTTGCCTTTCTTTCCTGAGCACCCGCTAACCCTCACTGCTAACACCCCCTCTGCTTGCTGAGAGCACTGGACTCTGCACTAGGGAGCAGTGGGCAAGGGGATGAAGAAGGAGGGGGAAGCTAAGGAGCTGCAGCCTTGCAAAATCCCTGTATATTGTTCTTTTGGGTGCCATAATGAACTTAAAGAGGAGTGGGGTGGCTTTTGATAGATACATATATGTGTGTATATATATACACACACCTGTATTTGTAGACACATGCCAGATCCTGTGTCCATTCACACCCACACACGCTGGGGTGCCTGCAAACAGAGGAGCAAGAGCAGATGAGTCTTGTCTGTTGTCTTTGACAAAATCAGTTTTGCACAGATGGTAGGGAGATGTTACCTTCTGCATCCTTCAGCCCCGGCTTGGTCACATTTAGAAGCTACAGAACGTTCCTATGGAAACTCTGCCTTTTGTTTTTGTAACCCAACATATAAATCAGGACTGCTTGAAAGCTGTCAGGCAGCATTGTAACAGCAGCAAATATCTGGGAAAAGAAGTCTATAATTCTAGAGTNAAATAAATAAATAAATAAAGGCAGGAGGTAAAATGAGGGTTAAATTAGGAGGAAAGCTTACTGGTGCTTCACAAACAGAAGGGCCCATTAAAAATGAGATTAAAGTGCAAAGTTTCGAATTTGAGATTTTAAAATTGTTTTGAGATTTTAAAAATATTTCAGCAACATCACCTCACCTCTATGTAAGTAAATGAGAGGATGAATTTCAGAAATGGTACGTATTCAGTAATGCCTTCCTCTTCCTCCCCGGCCCATACTTTTTGGGCAGACTGGCCCATACAGGAGCAGACTGGAACTCCAGAGAAATCCATCTCCAGTTAGGGGATCTGAGTCCTTTCAAAAAGCCTGCACAATTTAAGGATAAGTGCAAAAGAAAAGATAACAGAAAATCAGATTGTCCTCACATTAAATAAGATCTGAATTTTGGAAGTCCCGTAACAGTCAATGTCATCGAAAGCTCCTACAGCGTTGAAAAAGAACAGAAAATGTCAATGGAAAACTACTTAATTGAGGCAGAAGGATCAGCCTGAGAGGTAGGAGGTGATAAGCCATGCCAGCAATGTATGTTTGAGACACTGAGTGTGTCCTTCATTGTAATGCAGCTATAGACATGAAGGCAGATGCTGTATGATTGTTCTTTACCAGTGACCTAACTATGAGGGGATTATATCTTTTTTCTTTCTAATTTACTCTGACTTTGTAAAACCATGTTCCTCCAAGCCCTGCTGAGTCTTTTCTCCAAAAAAACTTTGGCAGAGCGTAGTTGCTTTTGACTGAAATGCTGAACCCAGCCGAGAGTCACGGCCAGGCAAATTTCTCAAAGTTGGGTCAGCACCTGAATGAACGCTACAAATCTGCCACCAAGTGAAGGCACAAGGGATGCAAGCATTTGTGGGCTACTCATACTTAATATAGGGTGTATAACTTTATCCTCAAAATACCTGCATTTCATTCGCTGGCTTAATAAACCATAGAAACAGGTGGACACTTTGGGTTGGATACCCAATTGGTATAAATACATGGAGCTATGCTGATTTACTGCAGCTGAGAAGCTGGTGCCTGCACTCTATCCTAGAAATGATTTCATGGTCTGCAATTCAATAACCACCCTTGATGCTTATAGGACGTGCCTTTAGCTAAACCGTATAGGGATCAGTAGGAACACTTCTGATTGAGTTGGTCTCAGCCAGAATATGATGTCATGTCACACCATAACTTTTTTGAGCTATGTATTGCTTTGAGTGATGCTTCAACATCTTTCTGTTTTCTTAAACTCATGGGGTTTAGCACACTAACTTTGAATGTGGAAAAAAAAAAAAGGCAGGGTTCAGACCCTAGCCCTCTGAGTTGCAGTCATCCAGGGTGAAAAATTGCCCTAATTCAGACTAAGGAATAGAAAGAAGACTTTGTGTAGCCTAGATGAATGCTGCAGCCATAAGGCTGCATGCAGGAAAAGCTTAAATTTTGCTCGGGGTAGGGGGAGGAACCCAAAACTATGGTATTCGGTTATTGCAAAAGATATCCAATGGGGCTTGGTTATGCTCCATACTACAGCTCAAAACTTTCAGAGCTACCATGAAAGATAAACAGACTTGTTGTCTGGTCAGCTTTATATTCAAAGTGTTACCTAAATCTAGTGTACCATAGTGCACGTACATTCTTTCATAAACACATGGAAGGCACAACTAAGCATTAACAGTATGAAATCAGTAGGGGGAAACATTACTGTAAAAGGATTGATTGCAGAATCCAGACTTTAATGTACTATTTCTCTTCTTGGTAATTTAAAAAGCAAAAAAAAAAAAAAAAAAAGAAAATAATTATACAAAGCACCACGTGTATGTGTAACTATAACTGTAACGAACTAGTTAATAAGTACCAACTCCTCAGTTTCCTTGAGTTAGACTGAGTTTATACCAAATTTTATTTAGCTGTGATTCTGGTAGAGAAATGTCTTATTATCCCCCTCTGAAATTTCTCCAGCACAGCCCCCACCCCCCACGGATGGGAATTCATTTGCTAAAAGGAGAGTTGGCAGCAAAGACCATCCTGAGCTTTGTGGGCTGTGTCTCTTCAGGAGACAGGATTATTGCAAACACTCCCTCTGCGCTAAGATATTTAAACAGTCTTCCCGGCAATGTTAAAAATGTATTATGATTATGAAATATAACTACACAATGACTTTCACATTTAAAAAGCAACAGAACGTTTTCCAGCTGTGGCCACCACGGTGTCTCAGAAGTATGATATCATTCTGAGCATTTATTTCTGGAGGCAAAAATACTTCTGCCTCCCTCACTCCCTCTCCAAAGCATTCCCCTCCGCACCCAACGGGCTGTCTGGGGCAAGTACCCTTCATTGCCGGTTAGCTCCTCAAACTTGCTGAGAAATCCAGACCCAGAAGGCAGTGCAGCACAGGTGAAAATCCTCCCTTTGCCTTCACATGGATGAGACACATTCGTAGGTATCCTGGACACCTGCAGTCCTGTTTCAACTGTACTGGTACGCGGTATGCACTGTTATAATCTGGATTTCCTAGTGAAACCCAACTGATAGATAAAACCATGCAAAAGGTCCAATCTAGACAAAAATCTCCAGGGCAGTTTTGCTGAAGATAAGAGAAATATTCTTCATGTGAATGTAGCAAACACCTGCTGACTTCCCAACTGAGCAGCAGGCCATAAAGCAAGCACCTCTCGGAAAAGCGGAGGTGTATATAAGCATCAGAATGAGAGGTGAGAGATATAAACAGCTTTTGTACATGTTGGACTGGAAAACAGCTGAATCAAACAAACTCAACATGAGTGCCAGCATGGTTTTCTGCCCAGCAAAATGCAAAGCCGTACGTGTAGAGCGAAAGAAAATGCCCTCACTGATTTCTAGAGCTGAAAGAAAAGCTAACAGGAGAAGGAAAGGAAGGTGAGTTGGGAGCAGAAGCTACTGGATGCTGCCAAGCTTTTCCAGACGAGGAAGGCCGTGAGAAGATATGGGACCAGAATAAGAGTTACCTTCAGTCAAAATTCAGAGGAACAGCAATATAATTCTGTGGACTGAAATGCAACCAAAGCAGCACAGCCTGGCCCTGATGGGTCAATTCCTTTGCTGTCATGAATAATAAATGTTCTCTCCAAAGTGCTCAGAAGCCACACTCTTATGCCTTGATTTACAAAACTACAAAGAACATGGGAGCTTAAAAATGTGGTCTTTCTTGTCCATTGGAAGCCTGACAAACTTCTGTCAAGAGCCAAGAGCAGTTTCTCTTGGCTGCTCAACCCACTACTTGGCTGTAACTGCATCTCTGTAGATGACTCTTCATTCTTGCCTTCTCCTGGTCAAGGCTTGTTCTTTCTGATGACTGGCTTACCTGTGTACTATTTTGGACTCACTTATAATGTATTCTCTATGGTTTCTTTTCATCTGGAGTTGCTTCTGAGTGTATGTTTGCCTTGCTCCTCGATTGATGGTCTTTTAATGTCCCTGACCATTGGACTACCTTCAGGCCATCCTTCTTGCTCAGACTCCTAGCCTCAGCTGCACCTTGGTCAAGGTATTGGGTTAAAAAGTCCTCACTCAGCTGCAATCACTTGACTCTTCTCACTATGTCTGCCTGACAATGATCCTTACTGCAAAACTTCAGAAGCCATGTTGACTAAAATGGGTCAAAAGAAGAGCGCAGAAAAACAAGGGACACTTGCAGTAGTTAGGAATTATATGAAAGGCCCATATGATTCAAGAAGATGCATCCTTATCTTCCTTCTAGCTCTCAGTTCTGGCAAATAGTGTGTATAACTGAGTCTCAGCAGTGAAAAACCTGAGCATTTTTCTGTGTCATCCTGTGCTTGTTAATGCAACCATTGAGCTTTGAATGTTATGATTATTTATTATTAAGCTAAGAAAAACATTGCGTGAGTCTGTCAGACTTTCAGGAATAGCTTGCACTCTTGTACATGCCTTTCCCTTATGTACAGTTTGGCACTTTTGAACGCATTGCGTTTGTCTGGGTTTATTTAAACTGAGAAGCTTAAAGAAATGCACAAACAGTCACGGGGAAAAAGGCAACCAGTTATTTATAGTATGAAGCAGCTAATCTTACAGGGTGGTTATAAGTATGTTTTGTAGCTCCCTAATTCTGCAAGCGCTTAAGGGTGTCCTGCACCTAGCACGTTAGGTGAGGGGTGCTCTTGGCCCAGATTCAGGCATGTCATCAAGGTCATCTTTGAAAGGATACTTGTGCTCAGAACAGTTGTGTGAGCTATGAGCCTGGGCTCAGGCATTGCTGGATGTACCTCCCGATCATCTAAGACCCATCTGGCTGCCTCGGCACAGCTGGCAACTTCATATGGTACCAGGACAGTAAGCCTGCAGGGAGGAGAGGGCACCCTTCTACGTGATCTGGATAGACAAGGCAGTGCACAGACTGCAGAAGGACTATCTGTGTCACCTGAAGGTGTCTGTGTAGTGATGTTTGCAGAAATGAGACTTAGCTGTTGGGATACAGGGCGACATCATGCTGCCACAAAGCTAAACTTTATAGGTAACTTCTGAGTTTCGAGAAGAGGATATTTATGATAAGAAATAAATCTACAGAGACTTTGTAGCAAGTGCTCATTAATTCTGCCAGGTTACTTAGGTTCTAGCCACCAGGGGTGTTTTTCCTATTTTTTTCTCTGTTATTCCCCCTTCCTGCACAAATTTGTCTTTTATGGTGAGAAATGTTTTGCTGGGATGATTTTCGGCAGCTCTACACATGTGTGCTGAATTGGAGTTACTGTTGAACTGATCATGTTACTGCTATGAAGAAATACTGATGCTGACCAACACTTTGATGTGCTAAACTAAGTCCCAGGGGGCACAGGTACCAAGAAGAGCCCTGCAAAAACACAGCAGGCAGATATTCATAATCGTCCAGAATATTTATTGTAATAAATCAATATTTTATTAGCAAGAAATATTTCTTCTGATCTCTCTCTTGTTTCATAAGACTGAAAACAGAGGTAGGATGGGATTTGTCAAAGCTCCCTGCACTAGACTCATTAATCTCTTTTTGGAATCAATGGTAAAGTGTCCTGTGGCACTAGTGGGAAGTGAGTTATGCCAACAGTAAGCACTTTTTAAGCCTATTGACTATAGCTCCTAGGACAATGTAGGACTTGGAGCTGGGTTTTGCCAATGGGTGTCAGTTGTGCCTTAATTTCATAGTGCCTGGAAAGTTGAGTTGATAAGATATTTGAGAGAAACACCAAAACAGCATTAGGAAATACTTTTACCAGGATAGCAGAGTGAAAGTTGTTTTCAGCTTTTCACACCATATAACTATGCTTTTGTGACACATTTTGATCCATGTGAAGATCTAGAGATGTTCGTTGTCACATGAGATAGCTGTAGCAAATTTTCATACTTGCCACGCAACCATATCCTGAGCCTGTGATTGGTTCCACAATGGACTCATCTCTAAGATGGGTTTTCCTGCAATGTGGCTTTAAAGGAACAGATCCCAGACACATCTTAGGGCTTTTGTTCTCAGCATTTAGGCTTTGTTAGATGTGGACCTACAACTGTGGTGTTTTAGAGGAAAAAAATTCAATAAACAAGGCTTATTAAAACATTTCTGCCACAGATAGGGTGTCCTTGCAGAGGGTTTCCTTTCTGACCAGCAACTTTCTGTTGCTTTCTGGTTGCAAAAAGAACTTTAGAGTCCCTTTCTGTGTCTTTAAAAAAGAAAAAAAATTTTTTTTTCTTTATCGCTTCAGTGTCTCCTGGACTCTCCTTGCTACCCAGGACTCAGCCTGCCACTACCTCTTTGCCCTGTGACAGCAGCTCCTTGCTGGCCACGGTCAGACCTTTTCAAACAGGGAGGAAAGGCTCGGAGAAGATC
The DNA here is from genome assembly GCA_013400035.1 of Rynchops niger. Classification (NCBI taxonomy): domain Eukaryota; kingdom Metazoa; phylum Chordata; class Aves; order Charadriiformes; family Laridae; genus Rynchops; species Rynchops niger. The sequence goes on along the minus strand of VXBH01009815.1, from coordinate 145,352 downwards.
AGCTGTGTCTCAGCAAAAGTGCGTGTTCCTCTCTGCTTCCCAATATCAGCTTTTTGGAAGATTGAGGGTAATGAAAACAATCCTAACCGATGTTATCCATTGCAGATCTACTCACAGTAAGCAATGGGTTTAACTGGCTTAGCTGCTGTTTGTTCATTCATCTACGAGTTATCTACGAGAAATTTTGACTGCTCGAGAACTAATGGTTGTCGTATGTGAAGGTATTTCAGTCTAACTTCTGCCTCATAACTAATGGTTCAAATATCCTTTATACAGCTAGTTGTTTTGTAGTTTGTGATGAGTTGTATGGTGCCTCTTTTCCTTCCCTTCCTAGATAGATGCAATTTTTTGAGTTAAGAAAAGGATTTAAATAATACCCATGTAAAAGCTTCTGCCACAAATACTCATGGTTGCAAAACTGTTCACAGCATTTTTATTTCTTATGTGCTGCTGATCAACTTACCTTTTGCATTAATAAACACTAGACACAAAAGATTTGGAAGAAAATTCAGAGATTTATTCCAGCAAATATTAGCCCATTCTCCCTTTTTTCTTTTTTAAAAGCCTCTCCCTGTCAAGTCCTAACCACAGCTCCACAAGATGAAGCAGGCTATTTTAAAATAATTAAAAGTTTCTGCCTTTGCATGACTTCTATTGACACCACATCTGCTTGACTGTGGTAGGAACCAGCTCAAAGCCAATTAAAAGGAGATGGGTGCATCGTAGAGCTCTCTCCTCTCTTGGTGAACTTTTGACCAAGAGGGCACTATATTGATGAATTTCATTTCTTCCTAATCTGCTTGTCCTCTGCTTGATAGCTTGGAGCTTTGCTCTCTTCTGTTTCAGTACAATGACCCTGCTCTTGAGAAAGCTGCGAGTTTGAAGCAAAGCAAAGATTTCAAGTTATTACAAGATGTTGAACACACGGATCTCTTCTTGTCTGTCTGCGAGATGTTGCCTCAAAGTTGAGAAGGGCTCTCACCCCATAGAAGAAGAAATAATAAGGCATTATTTCACAGCTTTTAACGCAGTAACAAAGAAACAGAGTTTCACTCAGCACTACGCAGCTAAATAGAGTCAGTCCTTCAGGGTGAGTGTATGGAAAGGAACAAACTAGCTACAGGCAGGGGTTGTGGTAGTGCGAAATGTGTGTGCTATGTGGCTTTCAAAAGCTGGCCTTCAGGCAGGTGCTCACTGGCTGAGAGGAATGCAGTTTACATGTCTTTCAGGAGAAAATTAGAGCAACAAAAGTTGATCTTACACAGAGCTACAAGGAAAATCCTGACACCTACACCTTCATATGGGAAACGTCCTTTGCCATTCAAAGACTGTACATTCAGGATCTAAGTGACAAGTGGAAGTAACGTTACAAAACTAGTACACCATCAATTTCCATTTCCTTAGGAATTTAATATTTATAAAGTGGCTTATCTTTGAATTGCTATGACAGTATCGCAGCGTTAAAGACTTGGCTGTCCTGATAATATAAATGTAACTGCTTTCCTCAAGAGCATCTTTGACTAGTACCTGTTCTAGTCTATTTTAGTTTTTGTTTAATCATGACCCTCTCCACATGTACAGAATGTGTCTTTGTGGCACGGAAAGGAAGTAAGTATGACCTTTATAAAATAAAAAAGTGTGCATTCCTACTGCAACAAAGAGTAAGTGCAGATGAAATACAGATACTTCTATTTACACGACATCTGGAAGACAAATACTGACCAAATCTTTTTATCACTACTGCACCACTCCAAGTTAATTGGAAAGACAGAAGGACATCACAGAATCTCATCAAAGGGATTTAGAGATGTCAGTCTGAGTTTCTAAACTTACAGTGAATTTGGCACCGAATTTTTTTTACCTAGTCTTTTGGAGTTTCAAGATAATAGAAAAGAAATAATGGAATGGATAGGATAATTTAGGAAGAAATTGTGTTTGAAACCGTATTATCAAATAAACCACCCTCTGTGGGAGAAAACAATAGAATAGGACCTTGACTTTACCGGTTGGATAAAGATAAGTATTCAGACTGAGACAACTAAAGCTTAGGAAGATAATAGCTTGTCCATCAGGGGCAATGTTGCCAATTAATGTTAATAGCAGCATATAGATCTCCTCAGTGTTGCCGTTGGGCATGCTGGGAATATTGTTAATACCAGCGTGGCCATCTGTATTTAGGAATTGGAGTGGCAAGAAGAAATAAGAAAGAGCGCAAGAGAGGGAGCATCAACCTCTTGCTGGAGATGAAATGGTTTCCTCTTATTTCAGCAAGCGTCTTTTTTTCAGGTCTGAAACAGAACAAGTGTATCTCCTCCACAAGCACACCACATTTTAAAACCCAAGAAGAGTGATTTTATCAACAGGAAAGCATCATTTATGCTCCTTACTACACATGGTTTGAATAGTTCGTTAACGTTACTACTTTTTCCTTGTAACTCTATTTGTGTTTCATATAAAGACAACCATCTTTTCCTTACCTGGACATCTCCACATCTCCATAAAAGGAAAAAAAATGGATAATGACATGGAGGCTATGATTTGAGGAAAGCTTATCATTATCTTAGCTCAGCTAAGTTTGAAACAGTAGCTCTGTTTGAAACTAAAGGAAAAGACCTTCCATAAAGTTCATTCTAGGTAAGGGAAGGCTGTGCCCAGACCTAGTTACTAGCATTGATTGAAAAAGTGTTTTGGTGGTTTTTTTTGGTGCTTTTTTTTTTTTCCCCAGCAGTGATGATTTTTCCCCCAGTGGAAATCTGAGTATTGGAATATTCTAGTGGAAAAGAGAAATATTTTGGCTTAAACCCATAAAGATATTAATTTAGAAATACTTCTGTATTGCCTTATGGAATTTGCAATTCTGGGCTAAACAGGAAACACCTGGCTCGATCCACTTAGCCACCCTGGATGACTCAAGGAGGGGCAGTGGTATCATGAGAATCATGACCTTGGTAAGTGCATCATAAAAACTAGCTTAGAGCCTTTTCTGTAGAAGAAAATGACAACCCATATCATCCCAACTGTGGGGTGCCAAAAAACATGCCAAAATCATTGCCAAACACACACACATTTTCTGGTTTGATTAAAACACCTAGTTTCACTGCCTGATTTCTCCATTTAAAAAAAAAAAAA
>VXBH01009815.1:128289-140742 GCA_013400035.1 Rynchops niger | reverse complement strand
GGGGCGGAAAGGAAAGGAAAAGGAAGCAGGAAATTGGCTGTAAAAAAAGGAACAACTAGGGGGGGAAAGATCCTTTTGGTTTGTGGTTTTTTGTTTTTCTCCCCCCCTACCTTGTGAACGAAACGTTCTGGCTTGTACTAGCGCCGCATTTTGCAAGCAAACTGTGTCCTTGGTGTTCTCCTGTTTGCCTGGGAATCATCCAGAAGGCCAAAGTGGCCCATCAGCATGGAACGGTGCAGGTACGTTCCTGTACACTGCTGTCAGACTGCATGTGTGACAGAGAGATCCCAGCAAGGCTTGGGAGGTGAGGGGAAGGGGCAAGCTCAGCCTTGAGTCAGGAATGAGTGTTTTGGAGAACCGTGGTCTATGATAGAGGAAATGCAGCAGAGAGGGGACAGAGAAAAGGGAAATGTACCAGTGCTTTGAGCCATAGGGACTGATTAGCACTGTTAATAGGACACAGGATGTAACATAAGGCTTTAGAGTTAGCTCTATGCTTAAGGTACTGCATGGTATGAGGTATGTCAACTATTCAGGTCACCTGTAGGCTTTTATCCACTGTCCTGGTTTGAGCCACACAGGATTAATTTCTCTCTCAATAATTTTATTTTTCAGTAAGGTCTCTTCTAATGCTAGGGAAAACGGCATTTTTAGAAGGTTCTAGTGTCTGAATTTGTGTAAATATTTACTTTATAGCCAGCTATGGTATGCGGGTTTCAAGGTCTCAGTATTTTCAAGTTTAGCCAGGTGCAAGGATGAGGAGGAGTGAGACTCGGGCACTTAATCCAAGCTGGCCAACAGGATTATTTCAATATAAATCAGAAAGGTGGTTGAGGAGTTTTCTTTTCTGTAATGGCTGGGATCCCAAGAACTTCTTGCCCCTGTGCCAGACCCCCGAGCCCTTCCCTTCCTCCGGAAGCCATAGCACTCACAGTGTCTGACATTCGCTGCCCATTGCTGGGAGCGCACAGCTTCCTACTGATAGAATGGGCTGAGTATAATCTTCATATGTTTTATATTTGTATTGGGATCAATATTGGCTCTTTGGTATTATTAATTCTAATTATTTAGGCTTATTCTACTAAATCTGTTTATATTTCAACCCTTGGGTTTCCCTGTTTTTCCCAATTCCCCTTCCCAGGTGGGGAGGGGTCATCAGGTGACAGAATAATTATCTAAATGACAATAAATTGTTGTGGATTCTTCAAACCATAACATCCACACAGAAGTAAAACCGCCAGGAGGTAAGAAAAAAAAATGTTTTAACCTACTTTACTGATTTCTGGCTTCTCCACTGCCCTCTGAAGGGAGAAAAGGCAAGGAAAGATGCAGGAAAGATAAACAGAGCTCCCTGCAGGAGCCACGTGAGTCTGGGCAACGGTGGAGATACAGGGACAAGGGAATGGAAGAAATTGAGCTGCCTCCTGCAAGGGCCTAAGGTGATGCTGGGATGCCAGGGATGGCTGCAGGGTACTCACGACTACTGGTGCAGAAACGTTGGGGTTTATACCTTGTGGTAATGTGCGAATGTGCCCTTGTGGCCAAGAAGGCCAGTGGCACCCTGGGATGCATCAAGAAGAGTGTGGCCAGCAGGTCAAGGGAGGTCATCCTCCCTCTCTATTCTGCCTTGGTGACGCATCTGGAGTGCTGTGTCCAGTTCTGGGCTCCCAGTTCAAGAAGAACAGGGAACTGCTGGAGAGGGTGCAGCAAAGGGCTACGAAGATGATTAAGAGACTAGAACACCTCTCTTATGAGGAAAGGCCGAGCGATTTGGGTCTCTTCAGTCTGGAAAAAAGACGGATGAGGGGGGATCTTATCAATGCTTACAAATACTTAAAGAGTAGGTCTCAGGAAGATGAGGCCAGGCTCTTTTCAGTGGTGCCTGGCAACAGCGCAAGAGGTGACAGGCACAAACTTAAGCATAGGTAGTTCCACCTAAACATGAGGAGGAACTTCTTTACTTTGAGGGTGGCAGAGCACTGGCACAGGCTGCCCAGAGAGGTGGTGGAGTCTCCATCTCTGGAGACATTCAAAACCCTCCTGGACACGTTCCTGCGCAACCTGCTGTAGGTGACCCTGCTCTGGCAGGGGGGTTGGACTAGATGATCTCCAGAGGTCCCTTCCAACCCTACCATTCTGTGATACCACAGGGAATTTCTGAAGCTTTTTACCAGGAGTGTGTTCTTAGCAGCACTGAAAATACAGCTAGACTAGAGCAGACGACAGCAAGTATAAATCAACAGAGGGCAAGTAATTAACAACAGTGAGGGACTCAGTCCAGTATTTCAGCTGTTGTAAGGTGCTGTGGTTGTTCTAGTCAGGGGGGTTGAGACTGGGTGATGAATTTACACTATTTTAAAGATCTCTTTGTTTTTCTTAGGATGTCTGCTGTAATGGGCTGGTCTGACCAGACAGGGTCTCTGAAGAGTAAATGGATGTGTGTGGATATGCCTACGTGGGGGGAAAATAATATTTCCCTAAAGAGAAGGATCCTGAAAAAAACTTCTTTTTAAGTCTATATGTTGAGGATGAGGCTGGTATGAAATTGCCTTCTATGTCTGACTCCCTCCTGTCCTTCCCCAAGAACATCTCTCCAAACTGCCAATTTCAGATACATTTGAGTGAGGTAGCAGATGCCTTAGGATGCTGGTTTCATGAGACCTCGGGCCCAAGTAGAGAGAGGAGACCAGTGTTATGCTTTCTTTGGAGCACGTGCCTTGTCATATACTAAAGAATCAAGTCATGAGGTAAGGCCCTGTTGTCTCTCCTTCCCAGACACAAGTGGAGGAAGTTCCTCTTTTCTTAGGGAAAAGGCCAGGATTAAAATAAGTATACTGGAAAAGGTGTGGGTCATCGGCTCCAGGGTTTCTTGCCATGGCTGAGGGAAGGTGGGAAAGGATGCCTGACTTTACTTGAACAGTAATGGCCGAGAGCCTCAGACAAAGCCCTAATTTTTTTTTATTTTAATTACTAGTTAAACTTTGGATGGCTACATGTTTCAGAATACTTTCAGCATCCTTTTAGGAAATGTGTTTACAGAGGACAGGTTGTTTTACAGGTTGTTTTTTTTTTTTTTTAATGAGATACAGAGGAGCAGTGTCCAAAGGATGAGATATGCTGGGGATTTTAAAGTGCAGTTGGACTGAATGCCAGCAATTCTCACAAGTGCAGTCCCTAAATGCACATAAATGATTGTGTAAGGACTTCAGACTAATGAACACAAAGTGCTTGCTTGTTTCTTTTTCTGTAAACAAAGGACACTGAAGGAAAATTAATATGATTGGGGAAAATAAGAAGATGAACTTGAATACCTTGCTGCAGTAAATGAATTTTGTCAGCTTTAATGTATGTGCCAGTGACACTTCAGGTATAAATGAGGACTTGAGAAGCTCTTAAATCTGAAGATGGAAGCTGATGAAACGTGATATTCTTCCTGTATTTAAACTAGGCTTAGCAACTACTAGGTGATCACTTAAACCCTAGCTGATTCATGATTTCTGTGGCATATTAGTCCTTAATTTCTCTAGCTATTTTGAAGGAATTTATTGTTATTGTCCTGTTAAGCAGCTTCACTGAATTATTTTTAGGTCAGCTTTGTTAGCTTTGGATGCAGGTACAAATCAAAATCTCTGCATGAAGAGAAAAGATGACCATGTTTTTTGTAGACACCAAACAAATAGAAAGAAAACTCATCTTCAGTATAAACATTCCAAAGTAATTTCATAATAACTCTCTTTGCTAAAACAATGAAACAAGCTGACTCAGAATATTGTATTACACGCATGTTTCCCCTGCATGATACCTTTATGGAGAACTGGTGATTACTGAAGATTTTCCAGGCCTGTTCTGTTAAGTTCAGTTTGGGTTTCACTGATTGTGAGGCTTTGTTTTTCGCAGATATTTTCTCTGCATTCATAACACTACTCATGTCTCTGAGGTGAGACAGGGAGGTGGTAAATTTCTGGCACAACCTAAATGACTGCACTGTTTGTTGGTACAGAATAAAAGCCCGAAGGTTTTCAGCATACAGTGAATAGATCAATGTGTATTAGGAGCAGAAAGAGCTTCCCTGGTTATCCAGGCTCATCCCTGCAGGCTGCAAGTTGTGATTGAGCTACCTGTCCTTGTGATTAGTCTTATTTTCCCCTCTTGCAATTAAGTCAGGGTACAGGAATATTTGAAAGCGCGGTACTTTTTCACTGCTTTGTGGAGACAAACGCAAAAAAAAAAGTTGAATGAGGGTGTGTTTGGGCAGCCTCCTCAGGCTGTAGATGCTGTACACAGAGATCACAGTCTCCCCTATTCAATGCCTTCTCCCGCCTGGACATCTCTGTATCCTCTGCCCTGCTTCAACCAAGAGAAAGACGGTTTGCAAAGGGTGGCTATTCAAACTGTGCTTAACTACAGTATTGACTTTGGCTAAGAGAGGCCAGGGAGTACTCATCTCATGCGAATGGCCCAGTTGGAAGATCTGAAGGTGTGTAATCCACAGCAGGGAGCAGCAGTGGCTGCCCCAATGAGAAGCAAGAGGGTAGGAGAAGGGCTGTAACCTTTCCAGGTAGCAGAGCTGCTGCTGGGAGCAGATGTGCAAGTAAGTCCCAGTGCCGTGGGCAATGTTCACCCTTCTTTTGAGGTAATCAACAGCGCATACCCAACACAAGGCAATTTTTCATTTCAGCATACATAAATTTGCCAACCAAGAGGACAAAGGGAAACTTTCCCTAACAAATCCTTACCTAGGAGTAGGATTTGTCAAAGGCACTGTCCTACTGTCTCCAGAGAAACATACCTTCTGCCTAGGTGAAAAAAATACAGGGTTAATTCCCAAAGCAGCGCTTAGCCCACTGTTTAGATCTGAAGCACATATTATTAGGTCCTTTAATCTAGATATGAAAATGGGGCTGCCCATTTAGAAACTGCAAATTCTTTGGCTTTCAATGTCTATCTCTTAGGACAGAGAATTGCTTCCCCCTACCCACCAGCTTTCTGATCCCTGCACGTTGCCATTTTCTAGGGGAGCTTGTTGAAATCTTAAGTTGCTGAAAATAAAGGAAGGGATAGTTCTGCTACTTGGCACAGGCTGTGGGTTTCTGTCCAACTTACACCTTATGCTCCCAAGGGAAGTAGCAGCAGGTAACCTTTGCCTGTGTAACAGAGAGCTGGGAGGGCCAAGATGCTCTTGGGACCAGATGCATCCAACCGGAGTGCCAAATTAACTGAGGATTTTCACCTTGCACTCTCCGTACGTGGCTCTCCTGATGCTGTAGAGAGAGCTTAAAGCTAGGCTAGGTCAACTGGGCTTTTGGAGAGCCAAAGTTTCATGCTGAGCCCAGCACAGGGCACACGAGCACCACGTTCTTTGTTCTGTAGCCCATTTCTAATTACTAGAGCCATTCACTCCTCCTAAGCTACTTATTAAAATAATTAGCTTAGAGCTCCTCTGTTACAGACTAGTCCTAGAAGAAGTCTTTTATTTGCAGTTGCTTAACATTAACAAACAAATTGCCTGTCCCTGTGCAATGATAATCTAATGACAAGGAGAGCATTTGCCATAAACTAGTTCCGTACTGGTTGCTTTCAGTAAGGCTTCTATCAGATGAAAAGATGAAATGAGGTTTTGCTCTGTCAGCAGGAGTGGGTAACAGAAACTGGCTTGTAAACAATGAACAATTATGCTGGGGATTAACTTCCAAGGAGAGGACAGACTCTTTCAGAATATAACCAGACGGAAATTAATGCCAGGCAAATGTATAAGGTTTCTCACAACCACATCCAAGTCAACCAGAAGGCTTGGTTCCCCTTGTCTGCTTTGCAATTGAGCTAGAAGTTTGTACTTCTCTTCCAGCAAAATTTTAATTTGTCAAGTCTCTGCTCAGTATAAGCACATGGATTTTATGGCCTTCACAGTACGGCTGTCGCTTTTTTTTTCTTTTTCTGAGAGTCGTAGAAAAAGGAAAATTGTGAAAAAGGAGGCTAATTAGAGAAAAAGGGCTTAGTCTGGAAGCCACAGGTACCTCTTTTATAAGCTTTTGTTGAGCTTTTGCCCACAGTAAATTTATACAAGCTTTGGATAGACAGTAAATCTCTGTTTGCTATGGCCTGCTTTAAATGGGGAGCTTTCAGCACTGCATTGCTGACAGCTAAGGGCACAGATGAGGTAATAAAACCAACAAGTCCTGGGAAATGCCCACTCAGCTGGGAGAAACATTTCCTTGGATCCCTTGGTTTTTTGTATCCATGTAAAATAGTATTCATTGTTTCACTAAGAGGCTTGGTAGCTACATCACTGTGGGTCAAAGAAGGGCTATTATGAGGTTTGATTCCTCAGCTCTCTGCTGCCTTCTGTCTTGCCACTCAGTCATTTCAGATCTCTTTCAAAAAAGACTGGCATTTATTATCACAATTTCATCTCGCAGGTCCTGGCCAGCCTACTTCTGGAAGGTTTCATTGAAGAGAATTGAATGCTGATTGAACTGATCTGCCTGAATTAAATGAAGCGTGACCTGTATACACCTGTCAATTGGATGGCAGTCACTTAGGTGAATTACTATTAAAAACGTAAAAATCAAAGCAATGCAATCACATTTAAAAACTGTGTTTGTATTTGATGGAGGTATCTAATTAGATGACCAGAATGTAGTGTTGTGGTTTGCACAATACTGAGACTGACCCTGACAGCCCCACTTTTCAACAAGGTCAGTTTGCATTGATTGTGATGGGTGTATGGGTTCCTTTCTGCACAGGCTCACCAAAGACGGCTGCCAGTGGCAGGGCAAATTGTAATGTTCCCCTGCTGCTTGCTAGCAGCAGCATGTGTGCTTTTTACCCCATTGGGGACAAGAATCATCTGTCATGATCTCCAACCTCGAACCCAAGGCTACATCTTCACCTACCCTGGCCAAACTACACAGCAAGCACTTGATCTGGACAGATGAGAAATGCCTTTCGTTGGCAGGGGCTTCAGCTGGGTGCTGGATGTATGGCCCAACACATATTTCTGCCTGGACCTCAATTGCTTAGGGAAAAAGCCTGCTAAGGCCCTTGCCTGATACCAGTCACAGTCTAACAGCTCTGGCACTAACATTTAGAGTGCAAGGGAATTACCTACCTAAAAAGCACTGTGAAAATCTGGTCACATACGTCTGGTGTCACATACCCAAGAACTAAGACACAATTAGTGAATGCTTAGTGTCTCTTCATCTCCATACCATCACTGTAAAAGTGGAGTAAATTGCACCTGCTGGATGAGGATGCACAGCTTGCTTGAAAAGGGTATGAGATCTCTGTGGGAAGGTTTGTGTTAAATTTGTTATGCCTCTCAGCAAATGTGCTGGAGTTGCAAGGGAAGAAGTCTTGGTATAGGATGGGATGAACCAATGGCACTTCCCCCACCTTGTGCCACTGAAGAACTGGAAAGTTGATTCTGTCTGGAGGAAAAAAAAAAAAAAAAAAACCAAAAAAACAACCATATCCCTGCTAAATACCGAAATCCACCCTCATTATTAGGATGTCAGTAATACCAGCTCCCAGGTAAACCTGAATGCTGAAGAAAAGCTTAGCCACTGAACTTCGGCCCTCCACTGATAAGAAGGAGTAAATTTCCTTTATGAATGACCAGAACGGCTGTGTTTCCCTGAGACAACAGAGGGGGCAGCCTTCTCCATGAACAAAGCAGATTTAGCATGGCGCTTATTTTACTGAAATAACTGTGCTCTTTCAAAAAGTCTGCAGGTCAGGCTTGAGCCTGAAAAGCAGATGTGGTAGACAGATAAATGAAATAGAGATAGTAAAGAGCTCAACGGTAACAGATGGGCTGAGCCCAGGCTCTGGAGGCAATTCAAGAGAAATAATCAGGTTGAAAAGTTGAACTAATGAAGACTTCTTGGAGATGCAGACAAAACTAGGGTCAATCAATATTTCTCTTTCTCTTTTAAAATGAAAAATTCAATTAAGATTTCCATACCTTTAAAAAAAAAAAAAAAAAAAAAAAGCTGTTCTGGCAGTTCTTGTTTCTTTTTTTAAAATAAAACCTCTTCATCTAAGCACAGCATTGTAACCACTGTAATTCCGAAAAACATTTGCAGAAATGTTTGTAAGGTCTCAACAGACTGGAGACAAAATTGATCTGGGGAAATGACAAATGGCTCTTAATCCAGGAAACTCTGGCCCTTTAATGAAATGACTTAAAGGGCAGCACAAGAAAAGATGATCAAAGGCAGATCCTTTCTTAGTAACTACAAATGTGGAGAAAAGATAAGAAGAGCGAACAAGTGTCTGATTGCCTTTTACAATGAGATTATTACTCTGTGTGATCATTAGATATGAATGAGGTCTTTTAATCACTGTAGCTAGGTCTGGTCATTGCGATTGAGTGAATCCTAACAGAGGTGTTAGTGTAATTTATTTAATATTAATAAATATATTCCCTCTCTCTCCAAATGACTCACTATCTGTTTTGACTCGCTGTCTTGGCAGAGCAATGGGATGATGTTTGCCAGCTTTTGGTGATTTCCTTTGCTTAGTGAATGAAAGATAACACCCTTGCCTCTGAAATTTCTGGCGGAGATGCAATTTATACTTTCATCATTGAGTTACCCTGTGCAAAGCTTGTCCTTTAACCCTTGCTTTCTTTAATTGTGCATTTGCTACAAGACAGTTTGAAAACTTGAATCCTGAGACATGCCTATATCCCAAGGGTCAGGGAGTAATCCCAGTTTGTGGAGTCATGGGATTACACTGCTGTTTCTGTTCGACTTTGAGGAGATACAGTAAGTTCCTAGCTCTCATGTTTGTGCTGGAAGCCTTAAAAAAAATCAGTATGTAAGTACGTCAATTATTTCTTCCCAAGATTGCAGACAGCCTGAAACCATCATTCTGAAAGTGGAACTTTCCCTCTGTATTTTTAATAACATCTCAAAACAATAATGGGGATATATTGGAGGGGAAGAAGGAGGAGAGGAGGCAGCTTCTTAACTTTAGCACCTGAGATGGGAATAATAATCTGGGTAAGTAAGAGATCACACTTAAGCCAGTGGAAGTAAAACTGGACACCAGGCATGATGTAAGCTGATGCCAAAGTGGCAGCTGGGTTTCCAAGCCACCAGCAGCGTGGTCCAAAGTGAAAAGCAGATATAGGGACTTTATGTATTCCTTGCTGGCTCAGCTGAACCCCTTAATAGCTAACTTTTCTTGGCTTTTAATTTACCATCATAGGCTGCTGTTCACAGTTGAGCGCTGTCACACTGTTGCCAACTGGTGTCTCAGGCACTACTGGGTTTCTAGGTGCTATGGCGCCCTGCTCCATTCTCAGCTTTCCACTTTGCAGCTGCTCAGCTACTCCCTACAACTGGCTACTCCCGAATCTCTTTGAGCCATCTTGGGTTAGTGTGTATTTCTGTATCTGGACGTTTCTGATGTATACGACAACATAAGTGTCTTGGGCCTCTGATAGATGACAGACACACTGGTTATTAATTTTTTATCCAACTGCTATTCAGTTTCATTTTCAAATGCCTCATTACATCAGTTGCACAGCCACGCTAATTAGACATGATACTTCTCAAGGTTTCTGAGCGTCGCTTCAGCCTACTCCACTGAAGAATCTCTCTCTCATCACGCCAGTCTCACTGCTGCCTTCCCTGCAACTACCTTCAGTATTTCCTGCGCTTCCCAGTCCCGACTGCGCACCAAACTTGAACCTACCTCTGTCCTGTAGTGGAAATGAGTGAGGGATATAATGGACATTGTCTCTGCATTATTGGCATTTGACATTTTATGATAACAGCTCCCTCTCTCAGCTACCAGAAGGCACTGAATAATAATACTGAAAAAAGAGCCATCCCCAATGAAAACCTGCAAAATGATCGTAATAAAATCAGTAATGAGATCTAGTATCAAAATAACACACATCCGTCTCCTACATACAGATAAAATTCTGACCTCCATTGACACAATTCATTCCATGCAGTGTCTTGAAAATGGACCTTAAAGCATTATCTGCCCCTTTTCTTAGGGTAGTGGTCCTCATGTGTTAATTCTTTTGAAGCACCAGCCCAGAAAGTGAAAATGTTGTGAATGGAACACAATACGTAAGTGCTCACTTGATTTAAGGTGCAGAACACAGAAATTATGGGGTTCTGGATACTACTTCATTAAAAGGATTACTGGCAGCAGTGGAGGAATTTCCAATCTTAATTGAAAAATCAAACGTACTGGTGGACAGAAGTATTCTTCTATCATAAATACTAATAGCAGCTCTCTTGCTTTACCTGGCAGTTTGTCTTTGCCTCCTAACTGTGTTATTTTGCATGGATATACAGAGATAGTTTCACTGCTGAACACAAAATTGCCATATAGGTTTGCTAAGCATTCACAATATAAAATAGCATAGATAGTAGAACCCTATTGATCACATACCATAAATCAATTATTTCTGCCTCCAGATGACAGTGGAACGTAATTATTCTGGGAAGGGACATTGTGATCTCAGAGATCATAGTCATATCGCAGCATATGGAATCAGATTTTCTATTATGGTTATATTTTTCTCCCTGAAGTCAAAATCATTCAATCTTAATAATAATAATAAAAATAATAATAATTATTTCCCCACCGATTATGTTTTAACACACATTCTCTGAGCTATGTACACTAAAGCAGACCTTGCAAATGCATTTAAGTGTGACACGTCTACAATATCAAAAGCTACAATCAAACAAACAGAAAAGTTGCTTTAGCTGTTTGCCCTCACATAAAGTAGACTGTGTTAGAATTGGACTTCAGTATCTCTGGATGGATATTATTGAAGCCATACAGGAAAGCGAGAGGTCTAAATCCCTCAGATGGTTTTGGAAGCCCAAAAGAATCTCAGAAGCGTGAGGCTGAGTTCAGACCCAGCTCAGGGGTTTATGTTGTTCATCCACTCATGGAGCAACCCAACTTTGGATGCGATGAGATGGATCTTTTGTATACCAACATCAGGAACTGAGCCAAGGAGGGCTAAACCTGGGAGTTCCTGCACATGAACCTACAGAATATCATGCTGATCAATGCAGCAATGCCGTGTCCATTGCCCAGTCCACAGAAGGTGACACTTCACTGCACACTCTATAACAAGAGGGCAGGGAAAAACATTTATGCCATGATCTCTGCACATTGTAGTGTTCAAGGTGAGGACAGACATGTGTTTCTAATCATAAATTTCTGATGTAGCCATTTTTGTGTGCATTGTGGGATGCTGTGGGACAGCTTGAAGGAAAATAGTGGGTGATGCACGGTATCTGAATGTCACCTGCTGCTGGGATGCTGCTTTTATCCTCCCTGTCGTCTCATGGTCATTTTCCCTTTATTTTCTTCCATGTGGTTTTACATGCTGTCTTGACATCCTGCAATTTAGGTCTAGCTCAGTTATCAAGAAGAATTTAAGTTCTGCTTCTTGATCAAGAATTTTAGTCATGTTCAGCTCTCAGCAACTGCTATTATTTCTAGTTGCATTTATTGTTATAACTAGATTTATTCATATTTTCTAATAAACTGGAAATAAAGATTTCTTACATTTCCTTGTAAAACCCCTAAGAGGTGCAGCTTGAGTCTCTGTAAAATACATGAAATGAGAAAATACTTAATCTCTGGATGCAGCAGCCAACATAGTGTGAAATTCAACTCTGTAATGGCAACAACATAATTCCATAACATTCCCACTCTTTACATAGATAAGCTTTTTAGCTACAGTTCTGTTCTAGTTATGCCAAAATCATGTTGTTCTAATTTCTGTTAATGGAATGGCTAACTGTCCAATTGACTTTTGTTTTTGTTAATAAAAATACTGCTGCTAGGTTTGGAGCAGTAGGATCTGGGAACCGCTGCAATAGCAGATAAAATTTTCCCTTCCTGAAGAAACACTGCTAATGCTTTACTTTTTTGGAAGAAATCTGCCCAACGAGGAGTGGCAGGAGTGAAATGAATAAACCACATGAAACAAAATGAGTCAAATGAAATTAATGAATTAGAAGAAATAAGTGGGAGGAAAAACACTTCTTTTATGTGATTGTGAGCGTGTCTGAAGCTTCCCTGTGGAGCTATGAGCACAAGGGGGTGGGGATGGACATGGAGGCTGGGAATGCTGCTTTTCCACGTGTGCTTGGTTCCCAAAGGCTACAGCTCATGCTTTTGTTATTCCTGGAAGATGCAGATTCCCAAATCGGCAGCATTTCTTCTCGGAATACAGAATGAAGTTTTTCAATAATGTAAAAAGGAAATTAATTTCAGGTCATTTCAATGCAAAACCAACCAAATGCAGCCCTTAAGGAACTGAGTACCTCTAGCAGAGCTCTTTTTGCCTAGGGTTATCCAGATAACAAGGCTCATCAGACCTTCCACTGAAATTCTTATTTGTGGATGTCTACGTTGGAATAAACAATTTTTGTGAGTAGCAGAACTGATGAAACCCTATCT
>VXBH01009815.1:0-128258 GCA_013400035.1 Rynchops niger | reverse complement strand
TTTTTTTTACCTCCTCTCAGGCTGCCCTGCATTATAAATAAGTTAAGCTCCCTTCCAGACCTCTCTTTAATGCTAGGTAATGCATTATGTAGCAAAGGCTATGATTCAGCTACAGCATTGCCCTTACTGATTGCTTCACTTGATCTTTCTGGTGGTCAGATGGTGTCAAACATGATGTGAAACAGCTATGTATTCCTCTCCTTTACTTTAGAGAGAGCACCACACAGATGCTAGTTTTAGTGAAATCTAGGAGTGAACTGTTCTCAAATTTTATCTCCTTTTTTTTTTTTTGTGCTGGAAATTCAACAATAGCATTGGATGGGATGATTTCAGAAATGTCTCTACATTACAAGGAGTTTGTAGTTATCCCAGTGACAGCAGAAAATGCCAAACAGCTCTCACCCCATTGCATAACACAGTGTAAGATCTGTACTAACGCTGAGACAAAGGTTCTCATAGATAAAAAACTCCTCAGTCTCTAAAATATGTGACACTGCTTCATAACCAGCTCTGTGACTCCTGTGGACTTTCAGATGATTGGATTAATGTAAGATCTTTGCTCTTCATCTGACACCGCCAGGTAAAGAGAACTATAGTATAGATTTGTATTTGATGCAAAGGAGGCTATGTCTGAATTAACTCAATAAATCTGAATCTAGCATACGAATCAGGTTTACTGTAAAATAAAACTAGGTATCGGTGATCTTAGCTGTTAATTTTAATTGATGAAGGTAATACATTGGATTTTAATGTCATTTCTGCATCCTGCAGTGAGATTTTTTTTAGGTCTCTTTGATAGTTCTTTGCTGTTTGGTCTCTCCTAAGCTCAGTTCTTTGGCCTACAGAAATGATTTGAAGAGCTCTAATTAATTTATTGTGCAGGAGCAACAGTGTTATTGTATCTGTACACTCTTGGAAAGAGCTCCTGAAAGCTTGGCTTAACTTGGACTCCTTTAATATTAGCCCCTCTGCTGTTTGCTGTTAAAGTGCCTGTTGTTGCCTCCAAGGCTGAAGCACAGTTTTCTCACTGGGGCTGGAAACTGGAAAAGATGAGGGACAGGTTTTCTTTGTCTCTAGACCTTTGTCTTCCCCTGTCCTGGTGCCGGCGGGGATAGGATTAACTCTCCCCAGGCTCCGGCAGGGACACGGGTGTTCCACCCCGTGTGAGCCATACCCAGCCTGCAGCCGGCAGCTGCTGGGGGAGGGGGCAGGAAGCTGCCGCTTGGAGCGGGCTGGGGCGTCCCGGGTCCGGTGGGTGAGCGGTGGTACCGTCATCGGGTTTGTACATTCCTCTATCCCTCTTATTGTCGTTGTTTTCCTGTTCCTTTTGCTGTTCTGTTAAACTGCCTTTGTCTCAACCCACGAGTTTTGCCTTTTTCTTGCAATTCTCCCCCCACGGCTGCGGGGGAGTGTGAGACAGCGGCCGCCTGGTTCTTTGTTGCTGGCTGAGGCTAAACCGTGGCACCCCCAAAGTTGCATTTGATGTCTTTGCTCATTTTCCACTGTGTTTTGACCTCTCCATCGCTTTGCTTGAAAGCTACAGGTGTTGTTTGTCCCTTCTCCCAGAAGTTCAGCTTCGTTTCGCCCCAACTACCACTTTAGCAGAAATGCGCCTTGACATTTAAAACTGTTTCTGTTTCTTGGCCCTGGCTGTGTCCGTGATTTGTTGACTCATTCCTCTTTGCAAGCTCTGTGATCTAGTGATGAAGTGAAGGTAACTGCCATAGGCTTTAGTTCTGTCTGTTTTACAGGGGGAGAGGTAAGGGCTGTTGGGCTCAAAAGGAGAATAAATGTACCTATGGCTTGAGATTAACTTAGTCCAGAACATGCTTTTTATGATTTGCTATTGTGACAATTCAATCTGTAAGCACTACCTGAACTACCCGTACTGTCTGAAGTGGAGAAAAGTGCTCGTGATCTCTGCCCGTGTCAGAATCCCACTTCATCCTGCACCTTACACTGGGAAAGCCCTGAAGACTAGGGCAGAGGCAAATGTTTGTTCACTTCTGGGGCAGAGCCTTAACGGTGAGATCATAGGATGTGTTGGGTGGAAGGGACCTTTAAAGGTCAACTAGCAAAACAATTCTGAAGGGAACAATGAGTTTGAGCTGGCTTCAACCCACATATTCCTTCCCGGTCACTGAGGATGCCCAGAGTCATGATGATCTGCATATTACCGAGATTATTCCCAGTAGTGGGAATCATGTTGGTATTGTGCGTGTATTGCAGTTGCTATATTTTTGTAACCTAATCTGTATTATGTTTTCAGTATATTTTTTATCACTGCACTAAAGCAGAAATCCTGTGTAACATCAACTATCTTCAAACAAGTAAATCTGATATTAAATATTGCACCCGCCATGTGTGGACTATCTAAAAAAATGTGGTCTNAAGGGACCTTTAAAGGTCAACTAGCAAAACAATTCTGAAGGGAACAATGAGTTTGAGCTGGCTTCAACCCACATATTCCTTCCCGGTCACTGAGGATGCCCAGAGTCATGATGATCTGCATATTACCGAGATTATTCCCAGTAGTGGGAATCATGTTGGTATTGTGCGTGTATTGCAGTTGCTATATTTTTGTAACCTAATCTGTATTATGTTTTCAGTATATTTTTTATCACTGCACTAAAGCAGAAATCCTGTGTAACATCAACTATCTTCAAACAAGTAAATCTGATATTAAATATTGCACCCGCCATGTGTGGACTATCTAAAAAAATGTGGTCTGACACACAAAAAAAAAAAAAAAAGAAAAGAAAAAAAGAGGGCATAGGACTCTGACAGTGATGGGTAGATACTGCTATAAGACTTGGGAATTCAAGCGTATTCTTGCTTCTGCCACTGAGCCACTCTATAACCTTGGGCATGTTGCTTTGCCTCTCTTTCCTCTTGTGTTTTTTAGCTCTTAGTTTTGTCACAGGATAATTCTGGTAATATCCCAGATATTGCCTAAACCAGCCTAGCTAATTTAACTATACTTATAATCTGCATACCTTAGGGAAACACAAACATAATGCTATAAAATTGTATCGGCGCAGCTGGACCCGTATGAAGACTTATGCTAGGCTGGCTGTATAGGCAAAAGTCATATTTCTAAGTGACATGTTTTATAAAGCCTGTCTTCATGGTATAGCAGTAGTGTCTAGGATAGTAACACGGAGTACAAGTTGTTCATCACCAGCTAGATCGCGTGCTTTTTGTTCGGAAGGCTGTTTAGGTAGCAACAAGTCATGTACCCTTCCCACTTGATCCTCGTGAGCCTGCAGGTTACTGCTGCTGTTGTGCTCTACAGCTTCCAAGCCCTTCTACGCAGTCATCTTCTCTGAAATATGTGGATTTTCCGCTCGCTGGCAGAGTTTATGTGCAAAATTGGTGGTGTAGTATTGCCAGTCAGACCTGTTGCTGAGAGCTGCCAAAGCAAAAGTCACTCCATTCGCTGTTTTCTTTTTATTTATATGCCCTGCAATGTAGGATCAGGATTTAGCCTTAACAATAAGTTCACAGTGATCTCATTCTGGAATTGTCTTGATTTCATATGGGAATGGATGAAAGCCAAGTTTGATCTCTAACTCCATGCAACATGAGATACAGTAAACTTCTTTTTCTTCCCGTTGGAGACAAGCTAAGAGGATCCGATATCACATGTGTAGGATGCCTAATTAATTTAATGGGGAAAGCTAAGCAGTGTTTAGAATAAGAGACTTGCATAGATGAGACTGGGAATGTGCCCACCTCGTGGTTAAAGATGGAGGGTTCCTTTAAGGGCTTGCATACAATGTTAATTTAAGTACTTAAATTGATATCGCGTAAGTGGGAGGCAAAGGGGCACCAAGTTCTCTTACTGTGTCTTCGGCTGATACAATATAGTAGCTGGATAGATCCTAGAAACTTATAATTAAAGATCTCTGCAGAATATATGAAGGTTCTGCTTGAGCTTCCTGCATAATTCTCAGTGAAAGGAGAGGAAAAATTCCTTTGAAAATACATGAGGCAGTGAATCTGTCCTCTCTGTGTGCTAGAGCTCCAGCAGAGCTGCCGAGGCATGATGTCGTTGAAGGGATGTAATACTTGAAGTGCAGCATGATCAAATAAAATATGCAGAAACCAAGCACAGCCTTAGGCTCATTTCATTTTAAGCAAACAAATAAAAAACTGTAAGGGCTGATCAGGCAGTTGGAAATGGCACAGGGAAAATGGCACGGAGACGAAAGCAAACCTTTGATTCAGGAATTTGAGGTACCCAGAAGTAACTTCTGTGTCAATGATAGGGCATGGATTTCACTTGACTCAAGCTTATGGACCACCCTCTGTGTTGGCCTCTGTTTTTGGGGCTGCATGTTATACAAAGCTGTCTGCTCAGGCCATGGTCTTTCAAATCTATCAGTACAGTTGGGCCTGGGTGCTTGTAAAGAAGCTCTTTTGCATCTATTAGGGCTGCTTGCAGGTGTAGCATTACTGTGTGCCTCTGTTCGTCCATTGTGAAGAAGGAAGGCATAAATGAAGCTCCGTTGAGTCATTTGCACCTGCCTGAACATCCCTAATTGTAACTGTGAACTGATCTCCAACATTGGGGCTGTACCAGCAGGTGCAGTCTCTCCATCATTTTTGAGCTCAGAGGGGAAGCATGTGCTTCTGGTGGACCCCTTGGAGGGCCTTTGTGATCCCTTGCCATCATCTGTGTTTCTCCTTTGCGTGTGCCTGCCATCCAGAAAGCAAATGCAGAAGGTACAGTTGGGCTTGTGGTAGTGAGCAAAAAAGGTACCTTCACCAGGGGCAAATTGGTCTTATGGTTTGGCCTGTCCCCCTACCACGCTCCTCAAGTTTGTGGCTTAAAAGAGTTGCCTCTTGTAGTCTTGTTGTCTTGTAGTTCCTTTGCTCTGATGAGCTTTCTTGTCCACCAGCCTTTCTGGATCAGAATGTTGTCTTTCATCTCCAACAGAAAATAATGGATAGATTAATTAATGTCTCAAAACAAGTAAGCTTCTTTCATTTCTCGCTCCACAACGCCACCCCCCCCCGCCCCGCCCCCGCATCAGTTACTCGAAGCTTTTCCAGGAGTGGAAGCTCCTCCAGTTATTGAATCTTTTTATGCTGATCAAGGTTTCCCATCTTTGTGTAGTAGGATGCAAGGTGGAATAGAAGATTGTTCCTACCAATTTCTGTTTGATTGTCTCTTTACCATGCTGCTATTAAAAGGCTTTCACCATCCCCGCAGTTGGCTACAGTATAAAATCACCTGCTACTCATAGTGCTCTGCTGTTCTTTCCCAGTTTTCTGTGTCTTTTTTCTGTATAGTCAGCAATGGGTAGAGTTGGTTCAGCCCAGGAAGTTGCTGGGCTGGAAAACTAGAGTAGAGTAAAGACTTTTTCCCATAAAGACACAGGGGACAGGGACATTGGTTTCCGAGCTTTTCATTTGATCTGTCTCTACCCAAGAAGATGGTAAAGGAATCCCAAATCCACATTTCCCAGCCTGCTGGCTGTGTAAGAAGTGGTAAAACATGTTTCCCTGGTACCAAAGAACTTCAAAACTGCTGGGCGTTTTTAAATCACACACTGCTGATGCTCTTTCCCCAAGTGAAATAGTAGCACTTCCCACTTTGTAGACAATGGGAGTCTTATCACTGCTGCATTCAAAGCAGAGCTATGCCAAAGCTGAGCTGTTTTGAAAATCCCTCCTTGACCTCCTAAACTTTAATCTCCTGGTCTTGCAAGTAATGCCCCATACATCCCTTCAGCCCCTCTCTTGCTTTAAAAAAAAGTGATACTTTTGAGTAAGCTTGTGCCTCAAACAGAGAGTGGTGTGGGGATGAATGAGGAGGGCTTACACAGACTCAGAAGTCGCCTTTTCATTTTTTCACTGTATCGTCATAGTAACAACAACCTGCCCTTCGCGTAGTCAAAAATGATCACTATGTGCTAGCTATACTTTACAGAGAAGCATGTCACATTGTTTATCTGTAAGGGTGACAAGACATGAGAAATAATCACAGTGACTTGAAAAACTGAAAACACAAATTTGTGCACCATTTCTGGTTTGCATTTCACTGTGTACCAATGGCAGGAAAAAAAGACAGAATTAGTGCCATAAAGCACGGACTTCCAATCCCTTGAGAAACACAGCAACTCCTTGTAGAGTTTTAGTTGACATGGTGATATTTAAAAGTAGCAATATAGGATCCTAGAAGCCATGGTAACTCTTACTGTACAGAGATACTATAATGTAAAGGGCTCTGTCGTGGCTCATTGGCAACAAGGCTGGAATCTACAGTCTTTGGCTATAAAAGCTACAGGTTCAGTGGCTAAAATAATTGTTCTGTTATGCAAGCAGTTGCATCAGCCTCTGCATGTTGTCTAGTATAGGCAGGCTCCACTTTGAGTGGGGACGGTGTGTTATGACTCTAAAGTGGCCATGGCTTGCTCCCATCCCAGGACTGGAGAAGCAGTAGGCTTTGGTCTGTCTCTCGCTGCTGATCTGCAGCTGACAGCCCGCGAATTTCCCCGGGTTTCTTTTCCTCACCTCCAAGCCCCCAGGGTCCATAGGCAAGGCTTTGGAATGGGATGTTAGATCTGTCAGGTTTTAGAGAAACGGAGAAAATGGGGAAGTTGTGTGGTGATATTGGAGCTGCCCTGCTGGGAAGCACTTGCGATGTGAAAGGCTGTCAGGGGCAGATGGTATTAGCTACCTGGCTGCCTGTTGCTGTGCACATGAGAATTACCTGTGTGGCCCAGTGCTGCCCTTCTGCAAGCTGCTATCGCAGGGGTCAGTCCCTTGACGTACCAGCTACATCTTGTGGAGGAAGGTGGTCTGCCAGGTGATGCAGCAGGGTGCAAATCTGGAGTCCTGAGCTCTATGCTGAGCTCCCCTAGAGACTTACAGTGTTGTGTGGCTTTCTGTTCTCTGCTTGGGTCAGGATTGTATCCTGGCTCCATTGAAAGGCGCCAGGCTTTCAGCCAGAGATATTTGCAGCGGGGATTCTGTCTCAGAGTGCTGTGCAAAAATTTACTGGGGGGGGCTGGTCTTGCTTGGAGCTTCTAGATGCTAAAGCAATATAAAGGTTAGTAATAATAACTCATTATGGATGGAGTAGCAAAGCTGTTCTCACGGAAGGTCCTAGAAGAAATCCTCTCTGAGGTGAAGAGTTAATGCAGAACTGCACTTTCACACCAGTTTCTGGTGGACCTCGGCAACCAGTAATTCATTTCCGACCCTTAAAGCCAGGGTGTGCTGAGACTTCACAGGTGTCCTTCTATAGCCTGAGAGAAAACTGCATTGTCTCAGTTGTTGTGGTGTTTCNGCTGAGTGGCATTAGTGGTTTTTTGTCACTTTTTCTGGTGAATGGATAAATGCCGTAATTCCAGACTTTAAGACTTACGTCAGTCTGAAGCTACAATGACAATACAAAAAACATCAATAATTTTCCAAGTTTAGAGAGAAACAACAGTTTAGGATTACTGCCTGTTTTTTTCTGTTTCCTTGTTTGTTTTAGACGTACCAAAACTGGTTAGGTGTTCCCAACAAATGAGTCAACCTCTGAAGTTTGTCCAAACCTATAGTGGTGGTGTGCTTCATACTGGTGATCCAATGACCAAAGAGATTCATGATGTAAACCTCATAGGGGATTTTTTGCCTTCGGTGGCCTCTTAAGGTGCATATTTTACTGTGCAGATAATCTGTATTTGTGTGCTGTTGTCATGGTTGCATAGGTATGGACTTTCCTGTTCTGCAAGACAGAGAGGAGAGTTAACAGCATGTCACTGAGCAGGTATAATCACACAGGGACATATGCCTGCTAACACAGTGGGACCTTGCTCTTCCTCTTCTCTTTTCTCTTCCTAGGCCCATTTTCTCCATTTCTGTGCTCTCATTTTAATATATGTTGCACATTCCCTGTGGGGAGTTCCTAAACTATTTACCACTGACCTAAGTGCTGACATTGGGAGGAACGTTATGACTGAGATAAACAGAAAAGCTAGGCCAGTGCACAGAGCGTTTGACAATCCACCTTGCATCACCCCCCTACTCCATTTCGGTATAAATCTATACATGCTTTCCCAGGTTTTTTCCTCCTTGCACCATTTCATACCAATCTCCTTTTCCTCTGCAATATTTACGTCCGTGAATCTCTAGCCCTTTGACTTTCTTTGTCTTCTACTTACCAGGGCTCTTTACTGATGTCTGTCTTTCCTTACGTTCCTGTATGCTTTTATGGGGGAGATTGGGTCAGGAAGCACAGGCTAGGCCAGAAGAAGGGGAAGGATTAGAGGACAACTGAGGGACCATGAAGGTCCTAGGCTGAACCTAGACCTCTAAAGCTGCAGATACCACTTCTGTCCTCATGGTCGTGGATGGTCTTGAGCAAACAGCTGAGGGTCAGTGAACCCTTAGACTCCTCTGTCACCATCTATAAATCAATGACACTGCGTAGCGAGGCACTCGGTGAGTAACAGGGCTGCCAGTGATTTCTCTGTCTGGATCCTTTAAGCAATTTTGTTTTGGCTCTTTGTAACAAAGTAAGTGTGATTATAGCAGGACCTAGCAAACGCGTAGTGTCCTGTGTTGACATGGGTAAGGTAGCTAGGGAAGATGCACCAGCGAGGACACTATCAGTCAGGGTACAAATGCCTTCAGTGGGCTGGATAAGTATTTTGGTGACTAAGGTGGCTGCCACGGTGTGACTAGCCAGCAAGGCACTTACTGGTTTCTGAGACAAAAAGCATCCTGCTCTGGGAGTATGCAAGCTTGAAATGCTGCGGTGAAGGAGCAAGAGGTGGAGTTTTATAGCAAGTGCTGAAAGCCTTTCTGGTTTCCCTTTTAAATTCATACCTGGCTAATGTGCCAAAGCCTACCTTGCTGCTATTGTCTCCCTGCTGTATCTCTCAAGGCAGCACAGGGATGTTGGCATTTGCTGCCTCTGCTTTGCTGTGTAAATACATTCCTAATGTCTCTGGGGATGTATAGCTTTAAGAGCTTGGTTTTCTTTGGGTTAGCAAAGAAAGTAATGGGAGTAGCTGTGTCCTGCTGAGACTTTGAGCGGAATGGAGAGAGACAGAAAGCAATTATTCAAGTTAGAATGTGTGCAGAGCACTTTTATTGTTGTTATTTATTGTTTTATGGTCACGCAAGTTGTGCTGTGCTTCAGAGGAGGCAAAGCAAGCCATTGGCACAGCTTGTGTAAATCACCGCAGCTCCATGACACCACTGGATTTACACCAGCCTGCTTTTGCTGCTTCCTGGTCCTCGGTTTCGGCCTCAAAAGATTGCTGTGTGCATTTAAAATGTGAAAAATTGGGACAGCAGGTGTGATAAGCAACAAAGAGGGGACGTGAAGGAAGGAAGCAACCAGGCTGGCTGCCTGATGCAAGAAGAGATGCTGGGTGGATGGGCAGAGCAAAGAGATAATCTCCTCTCTTCTCCTCTTTTGTGTCTGAAAAGCTTTGGTAAACATTTTGATAGTATTCTGACTAATGCTTACATTGTGAGAAGGAAATGCACTGGGAGGCAGGGCATGTTTGAAAGCTTTGGGGTGAAAATAACTTAAAAATTCCTGTTTGCATCAAAATAAGGTGGTTTTTCTTCTCTGCCAGCTTGATGGCTAGGTGTTTCATGTCATTTATTTGAAGGCTAAGATATTTAGTGGGCAGAAGTGTTTTTCTCTTTTACGTTTTTTTTTATTTAAACTTCATTTTTTACATCTCCCCTGTTGCAAGATGTGGTCCAAGTATCCCCTTGTGTGGCTTTACACAAACAGTGGCTCTTGCAATGTGTGCAGGTTCAACGGGAGACTACTAACCTGTTGGGTTCAGCCATTCTTTAGAAACAAGCATAGGACAGACAATGTTTAGCATTTTCCTTTTGTCTTTATGAACTGGGTGAAGATAGCCTTGGAGTCTTTTTTGGTGGTGGTTTTCCCCATTCACATCTTAATGCTGGAGAAGAATATTTCCCAGGGCAGGGAAGTGAAACTATGAAAAATCATGGACGTGGTACTACAGAGAGGGTGAGAAGTTGTGTAAAAAGGGCATTTTTAGGAGGGGTGTATGTGAGGATTTCATTAATTAATTTAGTAATTATTTTATTTATTCTGGGTGTTGGTTTTTTTGGAGGGGGGAAACACAGCATGTCGCTTCTGGAAGCTTCCCGTTACCCTTCAGGACCCACAGGACACTGGTCCCTGGTGACAGCCCTGCCAGTGGCCTGGCCCAGGGCAGGTGAAGGGGAGAGCCATGCCAGGCCATCCCATGTTGCTGGCCCTCCTCACACTTGCTCCTGTCTGTGGCCCAGCCACCTGTTTGCTCTTGCCGTTGTTTCCCATGGAGGACTCAGAGTGTGCTGGGGACACCTCCTTGGATGGAGGGAGAGCCACCAGGTGGGGTTTGCCTGGCTTTCTGCTAGCAGGTGCCCCTGCAGTCATTGCAGGGAGACCATGGAAGAAGTGAGTTACGTGTGTTGGCCTTTTTGAGGGGTATGGTGGTGTTTGGGGTTTTTGGTGTTTTTTTTTTGTTGTTGTTTTTCTTTGGTTTTTGTTGTTGTTGTTGTTGTTGGTTTTTTTTTCCCCCCTTGCAGAAGCCAAAGCAGCCATCGTTATCAAGATATGTAGAATAATGAGACAAGGTAGTTTACAGTATCTAATCCATATTCATTTTTGTGGTTTTAAAATTAGGTTAACCTTTATGATTAGCAAATCAAGGCTTTTAATAATCATCACTCCAGAGAAACGGGACTCCTGTAAAAAAACCAACCAAACCCTAATCTCTTGCTTCTTTATATATTCTACACTAACTTCTTTTGCATATTTGGTTTGCTGCTGACTTTATAACCAATACCTGGTGATGTGCCCTGCTCTACCATCGGGCAGTTTCCTCTCGGGAGGCTATTGTGTAAAATGTTTCTCTGACATCAGCAGTATTGCCGTGGCTGTGTTGCTGTAAATCGCCTTGTGGGTGCTTATCAATGTGTTCACTGCCAAAATAAATCTGGCCAGCCTTCTAACTAACCCAGTTTAACAAGCTGTGATATCTGTATTTTCCACCGTAGCTGTTAACATAACTTGTAACTTGTTCATTTAGCTCGGTTATTGTAGCTTGTGCATTTAACCTAATGCTGTATCTGTTTCTCTGCAGTCTCAATACTGACAATGAGGTAACTCTTTTAAGTCATGCTAAGCCTTCTTAGGCTTCAGACCTAAAAATATCCTACTTGCATTTTTACAAAGTGAAAGTCATAACTCTTCCAAGCCTAATATTCAGTTTAACTATACAAAGTTTTGAAGAGCTGTAGGGAAAGATAGAGAAGCTCTCACAGAATTGCAAATTTCTTTTGTCCTAATAAAAACCAAAAAAAACCCCACCACCCAAAACTCGTTGATCTGCATGGAGAAATGTTTATCTTGCACTTTTTGTAAAGCAGAAACTTCAGCCTTCCAAAGTCTATCAAAAACTGGAGAAAGTATTAGGTGAAACAGTGTTTCAGTCAGTGGAGGGAGAGCGGAAATGATGCATTTTACCAAAACCAAAGAGCAAATACTTCTCAGAGGAGAGAAAAATATTTTGAAAAGTCAAAATACGCCATTTTTTAAAGTGGTTTGTTTGACCACTTTCATTTCCGCTTTTACCCAGCCCATACCTGTTGGCTAAATTTAATTTGTGCTTGCAAATACTCCCAGAGAAACCAGAACTATACTTTAAATTTGTTTTTCTTGGTAGTTGATTTTATATTCACATGAAGACTGTTGTGGAGCAATTATTCACATAACAGAGCTCAGACATGACCTCCAGAAATATGCTCTAAAACTGAAATTTGCTCTGCATTTGAGCCCTCTGCATCATCAAGACAAAAGGGAGTCCCTCCCTAGTCCTGGCTTCTTCCCCAGCCTCTTTATTATGAATGCTTCTGTCCCGGCAGGAGTGCTGTGTGAGTGTACGTGCGGGACTGGGTAACAATGCAGTGGACAGACCCTTTCTTTTAGAATCATAGGATTACAGGACAGCCCAGGTTGGAAGGGACCTTGAAAGATCATCTTGTCCATCCCTTTGCAGGAAAGGGAGCCTAGTTGAGATTTTTCTAGCGTGCTGACCGATTGCATATTGAAAACCTCCAGCGATGGACACCCTGCTGTGTCCCTGGGGAGGCTGATTGAGCGTTGCACTGTAAAAACTTTCTTGTATCGAGATGGAACCTCTCCCAATGCGACCTATGAAGGCCTCTTGTCTTCTCCGTGTGGCTCCTTGTGCTGGATCAATTCCCTGTTAAGTGCATCCTTGCAGGAAACTAGGTACTTATATCAACACGCTTTGAGGATAAGAGTGAGCTGATGGGAAGGGGGGCACACCTCAGGCACCTTTGCAGTAGTGGCACTGCTTCGTTATATAGGCTGGCTGGCTGGCTGATGTTTTCTGCAAGATGGAAGAGGCCGGAGGCCAGCAGGTGGGAGGAGCCTGACTTGCATTTGGGGTCCTTCTGCCATGTTACTTGTGGCTGCCATGGTGCTTTTGGCTCCCTGTTCTTTGCTTCCCACATTGCATTATAAATATTTGCCAGGCAGAGAGAATATTGCCAAATATTGCAGGCAGAGTTTGTGGCTAGTATCGTGGAGCTTGGATGAAGCTGTAGGAAGCCTAGAAAAAATGGAACAGCTCAGGGAGAAGCGGAGCTAATGAACTTAGTTTCCTATGGGTTTGTGTCTTGAGGCTCATCTCGTATAGGTTCGCTGGGCCCTGGTCAGGGGGAGTGTTCATGGTACAGCCTTTCCACAAACATTTCCTGTCAAAAACATGAATGTTTTTGAGGGCTCTTCCTTCCTGCCAAATGCAGCTGAAAGTGGCTAATGAGCTCAGAGTTAGCAGAGGGAGGCAGAAAGGCGCATACAGAGCGTATAACTGCTTTGGAAACCAAACTACAAACCTAAGCCTTGGTGAACACAACCACATGACGTGAGGAGCTGGATTGCCAGTGGGGGCGGGAGGAGGGCGAGAAGGTTCTTATCCTAACCTTGCATGTGGGTGCCTCGTCAGTGGGTGGGAAACTCTTAAAATTCAGCTTTGATTGGGAAGTTAAATCAGTTATTAGAAAAAGACCGCTATTTTAAATCTGCTTTGCTCCCTCTTGTGTCCCATGGTATGACTAAGGGACCTTGCCAATTGAGAGGAAAATAGAGAGTTGGATTCTCGGATATTAAAAGCTCCCTGAGGCTGTCAGCGCTTCAGGGCCCTGATGCCAGCAGGGCTTCCAAATTGATTTAGAATCAAATGAAATAGTGGGGGGCGGGGGGAGGGAGAGGAGGAGGCATAAATATTTTTCCCTTGCTAATTTATTTTCCCCTCTCATGCATGAGCTAATACGATGGAAAGCAGTGCGGCAAAAATGAGTGCATTCCTTGGGCGCTGTGTGCTGTGTTGCTCAGAGTTTATGGGTGGAAATTGCTCGCCGGCCTGTTAGGCCAGTCCGTTCCTTCCCCTCGCTGTATCACCACTAGGTGGTACCGGAGGGAGGCCGCCCCTGGGGTGGCTAATGCCAACGCGGCGGACTAACGAATGCCAATCTAGTCAGATAGCGCAGAGAGTGAGGGCCGAGCTCTGCACCTGCTTTCGCCATCGTGACTGTGGTTCAGAGCCTGCACCTGTAAGAGGGAGGGTTGTCACCCCATCACGGGGAGGAGCAGCAAAATGGCTGACTTCCAGCAGGACGTGCCATGGAATCTGCTGCTTCCTTCGGGCAGCAAGAGGGCTGCTCAGGGGAGGTGCACTCCTGGAAAAGGCTTCACTTCTTCTCCTTTCACACTTGGTTTCAGAGACCCTCAGCGTTGCACCTTTACCTTGTCTCCAGTATGTTACCATGTGTTTCTTTTTAAGTTAAAACAAATATTGTAATGCAGTTCTAGCTGTGAAGTGCTTTGTATTATCCCATGGTGCGCCTCTCCTGCAGAGGCTTCTTTCTCCCTGGCCTGCATGTTCTAAATGAAACTCTCATTTTGATGCATCTTCCATCTGCTTAAGTGTTGGCCATAAATAACAACATATTACAAAATTGCCTTCTTGTCAACACACAGATTGTTTATGTGTCATTTCCTCTATCCTTTGTGTTGCTGTAACTTCCTAGGGAAGGAGGATTTATTGGTATAGCAACATTTGGGAATGAAACCAAATCCTATGGGGGTATGAAATAAATATCGTCAATTTTTGGTACTACATTTTTATTTACTTTTTACAAAACGTCTTCTTTCCTTGACGGCTTTGTATCTCGCCATGTGGCATCCACTAGCTTTGCAATATCATCTGTTATTTAGGGTCGTATATTTCCAGAGTATGTTTGTAATCTGAGTGTGGAACTGTGAACCACAGTCCCACAGAATTTTTGACTGAAAGCTAATCTTGAATTTCTACTTGCTGTAAGCTAATCTTGAATTCCCACAGCCTTATTTTGGTGTCATGTTGAAAGAAGGGCTTTAGCAATTGAAAATGCAGGTGGGAGATTGATCAAAAGTCCCGTGAGGAAAGAAACAGAAGTTTTTGTTGGCTATTTTTTTTTTTAAATCACGTAGGCTATAAATAAGTACCCTTGGCTTAAGTACTGCATTTCCTGTGCCAGTAAATTGCTAAAGCCCTTCTATTCAGCAGATAGTGCGCATTCTTGCGCAAAGGCTTCCTTTCCTGGTGGCTGACTGGGCCTGGCTATTTGGGGACCAGCTGATACGGCCGCTGTTCGGAGTTTGAGTGCAGATTTTCACAGGAGCTTACAGTTCTCATTTGGGCATTGCTGGGATTTTGTTCCCTCGTTGGAGACACTGCACTGTCATTATAAATGCTGTTGAGGGCCTGTGTTGTTGTAGTGATAAGTGCCCTTGTCCTGACGAGGTTTGCTAGGGATGCAGCGGATACAATGGGGGCACAGGCTTAGGCCATGGGGACGGTGGATGTGGAGAGCTGCGTCTCAGTGGCCGCTCCTTGTGGCCCTGGGCCAGCAGCAGCAGAGCTGCCCTTGGTGCAAGATTGTGCTTTTCCACATGTTTGTTTTGTAAAAGTAAACTTACCAAATTTTTACTTGCTGATGATAAGTAGGTGTGTGCTAAAGCTCACCCTACACGTGTTAATGCATGTCCAAGCAGAGTTACTTCGAAATTGAAATGCTTGTCTTGCACTGTCTTTCTCTCTTTTGTGCAAGGGTGTTATATCCCTGCCCCCCAGAGGAATGGGCCTGTGCCATATGGGCCAGGCATTTGCTTTTTGGTGAAAGGGCCTCATCTGAACAACAAATGCTTCTGGCTCCAGACCACTGAGTTGAACCAGGGGAATTTTTATGATGATTCAAGAGCAAAAACTCTGCTGAGCAAGGCCTGCTGCCACTTCTCTTTAGACATAAGTCAACTCTGAGACATACTGCTAGCCGTTTTACAACAACATATGTGACAAATTCCCAGAATTTGGTGCTCTTAAGTTTTCCAGAGGGGCAGGATTTGGACTGCTTGTTTGCCTTCAGGTTTATTAGATCCTTTGGAGAACTGACAGCATGGATCGCCTTTTTTTTTTTTTTTAAATTGTTTCCTTAATCTTCATTGAGCTTTTTTGACTTTAGTGATGCTATGTTTTACAATTATCACTGGTGAATTTTGTGATGTAGAGAGCACTGGCTTAACTCTCTTTCTGTTCAGATCTGCAGTAAACCTCACAGAAAATCCCACTCCCTTACCTCGAATCAGAGCTTGTATACATAGATTTACTTTTTCTTACATGCATGAATTAGTTCCTTAAATAGAGTTGACACTTGTCTTCCTTGGAGAGAAGGCTAGAAGGCATCAGGCTGCTGGGAAGGTGGAAGGTCACCACAGGGCTCTGCAGAGCGCAGGGAGGGAACGCGCAATTTGGCCTCGGCTGTGACAGGTGGACACACCATAGGGACCCCAAGGCTCACGTAGAACTTGCAGTGAGCCCTGGAGGTGTGGTACAAACTCTGTGCGGAAGACATGCAGTGAAGGCAAAGCGAGCAAGGGCGGTTGTTTATGATCTGCTTCTCTTCAGGTTTTTTTTTTTTTATTCCTCCAAATGAAGAATTTGACCGGCTCTCCTTATTTCAGATGAAAATTTGGCTTTTGTAATTTAAAGATCTCTTCAAATATCTAAACATGTTTTGTCTTTTTGGGGTGTTTGTTGCTTAAAAGCAGAACAAAAACTTCTGCTTGCAGTATGTTTATAACATAAAATGGCTCTGGTTTATTCCAACTATAAATTTAATTTTGACTTATGGAAACAGATTTCGTAACTGAACTTATGCTGACCAGAAAGTAAGTAGCACCAATCATAAAAGGCAAAACCCTGATGATCAAATTTCTTTGTTAACAATAGTGAAAATATTGTAGTTGTAAATAGGATTGATTCCCCCCCCAAAAAAAATATTATTATTTCAGTGCCTGCTTAGTCTTATATTATTATTTCAGTGCCTGCTTAATCTTCCACTGGGATTCTAGGGAGATATAATACCATTGCTAGGTATATTTCTCCATTTAAGGTTAGTGGTGATTATCAGAATATCAAGATCTATAAAATAAGCTTCCTTTTAAAAAGAGAGTGAAAAACACCCATTATACTCCACATTTGTAGTGGAAGGCACAGGAATTTGTAGGTTTATGTTTCTGGAAGAAAAAGTTAAGAAAAAGTATTCCAACAGAAAAGAACTTTCTGGTCGGGATCTGAAGTCCCCAGGGCTGGTCTGTAATCACAGGTCAGGCAAACATTGATCAGGAATGACAGGCAAAACTGGACTTGCCTTGAGGTGGGAGTTGGCCCTGTAACTTCTTGAAGTTGCTTCCATCCCTGTGCGTATATGATAGTTACACAAAATATGGACTTTCCTTCCTGCCAGCTGTTGCTTCTCATTGGATATACGTGATTTTTATCTGCTTATAGAGGGAATGAGCTGCGTGCTTTATAAACTGAGGACCCATTTAAGGAGGAAAAAAAAGAAAAAAGGATAAACTTACCAAATGATGGACAATTATAAAGCTCTCTGATTATAGATGTGTTTACATCAGTCGTTTGTCCTTTTCTACATATATGTTCTCATAGGTCTTTAGCTACGTGACCATGTGTTGTGTTTTTCCTGTAGGATCCCTGTCTCAGCCTAAGCAGAGGGTGGCAGTGCTTCCAGAACTGGTAGCTGTTGGTTGTGCTTCACTCTCACAGTCAGTCCCTGTACATTTTCTGCTGCACACTGTATCTTGCTCTGAAGGTAAGGTATCTTTATTTTCAAATAGCTATTTCCAGTGTTGCTTCCTACAGTAATACTGAATACTCCGTTAACTGAATTGTCACTGTGTACCTCACTGTTCAGCTTCATTCTGTAGCTGAGATGCAGTCAGAGTGGGGGACAGGCTAGAATCAGTACAAATGTCCATTTATTGTCTCAATTCAGTCATTTGGCTGCGTGAATTCTTCTTTCCTTCTGTGGTGTCAAACTACAGTCTCTAGACATCAGCAGCAGTTTCAAGCGCTTGCTGCTCTTTGACAACGTGGTTCAACCTGGGTATTCAGAAAATGAGGAACACACTGTTAAAGATCATGCAAAACTTGATGGTTGTCATGATAAAAATGAAAATTTAGTGTCCCAAGCTGTTGCCTTCATGCTATCTCTTTCTTGCCACAAATGTCCAACGGGCCAAAAATAAAAGACCCGTGACGTGGGTCCTGTTTGTTTCATTTTCCTTGTAGTTCTGAAATGTGGCTCAAGGGGAAAGGGTAGTATTGATATGTGCCATTTCTTGGGGTGGGTGTTCATAACCACACATCAGTACAGCAAAGTTGCAGACTCCGAAGCAAAGGATGGGGAATGCATTTGAAATGTTTCCTGGTGTAACTAGTTTTCAGTACATCTAATATTACATTTGCTAACCAGTCTCTGGCCAGAGTTAGCTCCATGGTTGTTGGTTTTTTGTTAGCTACCCTCTGTTGGGTGTTTGACTCTATGGGAAAGAGTGGTATTAGCGGGGCGCCTTGTCCTATGTAGTTCATGAGAAAGTGCCCTTTCTGATGTGAGACTGCAGGTTCTCTTACTACTGTGACTAGGTTCTGCTCAGCTGTCTTCTCGAGCAGAGCTTTTCCACAAGCTGTTATTCTGGGCTTCATTTCCTGTGTTCTGTGTGTTGAGATTTCCCTGTGTTTTCATGGGTGGTCAGGGTTTGGCCCTCCTACTCCTGCAGTTTAAGTTCCTGCATGATAATGAAAACTAACCTAATTGCACTTTTCTGCCTTGGGATGGAGTCAGACACTGTTCCGAGGTCCATTTCAAGCATCTTTTATGTACAGCTATGAAACCTAGGATGCTAAGAACAGTGGCGCCATCCCCAGTGTAGCAACTAACAACTTTGACTTGGTAATTTCTGTAAAACAGTGAGTTATCAGAGACTTTGACCTGTCTGTTTTCTTTAGATTGTTTCTGTCTTGGAGAAATAAACATAAAAGAACCATCTCCTTTACATTTGTGCACAGAGACACCTCTTAACATAATGCAGATTGTGCTGTTTCATAGTACAAAAAGTTCAGAGATTGCTACCTTCAATAAAGCTGTTGCTTTATTGGAGTCTATTTAGATCTTTGAAGTCTATTGCTATTCTGCACATGGGTTACCGGCTGAACCTGGTGCTTGCTAGCAGATTCCCTCCTACCTCTGCATGCTTTGCTGTCTTCCCACTTAGTGAAGTTATGTTTCTGTATGATAATTCTTCATGCGTGGTGTTTTTCATCAGTATGTGATGGGCTGCTTTACAAGAGAAGTCTGAATCTTTGTTCCCTTCTATTGTATGGAAAGCTGAATTGCGGGACTGTGAAATGCTTAGTACGAGGTCTGTCACAGTGTGGCAAAACCTAAGGTTTAAAAAACAGCTTGACAGTCAACGTGTCTTTGGAGTATTTTGCGTTGAGTTCCTGGCCTTTTAAAAGTCCTGGTTATGCAAAGTACAAGTAAGCTCCTGCACTTCTTAGTATCTAGCAACTAAGGAGCTTTATTGCTGCTTTCTCCTCTTATGTGTATCAGCGTCACAAATAAAGAGGAGAGGACCAGGAGCTAAGGCTGGGTACACTGAGTACAAAATGAACGTGAGCAAAACCAGGTTTCTCTGTTACATTGATTTCCAGATAGCCAAACAATTGACTTCAGGACTTCAGAAAACTGTTGCTGTCGTCTTTTGACACTTCAGAAATGGCTTCACAAGAGACATTATCATTTGAACATTTGATAGATGTATGATCTTCACTTATGGACTAGTGAGGCGTACAATATGAAAGATGAATTTTCTGCTCAGCCACTCCCCAGCTTATTGTAGTAGAAAATTGTGCTTGGCATTACGCTGTTTCTTTTGCTGTACATTATGTGTTATATTTCTAGTGCTTGAATTAGGGTTACAAATTTCCAGAGTTATGCGATGACAGCATAACCTTGGAATTATTTTAAGACAGCATGGCAGGTAATAGAGGCCCCAAATTTATATTTGGTAATAAAAAAATAACCTCTATAAAATTTAATATGGACATAGAAGTATTATTATGACTTTGCAAATCATTGCAATGGAAAAATTCCCCTGTAAGGCTTTCTGCCCAAAGGCAACACTTAGCAGTGGTGGTGTCCTCACTCAGGCTAAATGTGCCATTGTAGTTTTCTGTCTTACAGGGTGACGGTAACGGAAGGAAGTGGTAAAAAAAAAAACAAAACAACCAAATTTGATTTTTTATTGTTGGCTTAGCTTCAACAATCTAGGAAGTTATTAATAACTACAGCTGCTTGAATAATTTATAAGACGTATCTCAGTGTTTTTTCACATTAATTATTTGATCATTTCCCCTGCTTATTGTTGTTTGTAATTACAGTAGTGCCTAGAGGATCGAATTAAGATGAGGGATTCTTACTCTATATCCTAAGATGTAGTTCTTTCCTAAAGAAGCTTCAATCTAAGTTCCCTGCAATAAGGAGGGGGGAAAGATAAACAGTTTGCTCAGAGTAATAGCAAAGTCTCTGACAGAGCAGAGTTGATATCTTTTTGGAGTCTTACCCCAACCCCTCGTCTGTTGGGCCCATAATTTATCTAACTGTGGTGACGTGCTCTCCCTCTCTCTTCATGTATGATATGACACAGACTATTGTGTATTTCTCTCTTTGCTTTTGCTTCATCCACACCTGTTGCCCAGCAAGGAGAGGGAGCTCATGTGTGCGCCAGTCCTTAGTGTTGGAATGACAGACTGGAGGTTTGTCTTTAATGCAGCAAATGGTAGTACTTAATGATACCGACAAGCCTAGAAGGAGAAAGAAAATCCAGCTGCTGCCAATGGGAACGAGAATGAATCCATGAAGGCTAGGATGTGAGGATTATTTTAGTAGCTTTTCCTGAAGCGCTTCTGCTGTGTTGGACTTGACACCAAAGCTTGGACCAGAGGTCTCCGACTTTGTCATGTGAGGTGTTTCTTAGGCTGAATTCAAAAAAATTTGGTGTAAATTTCAGATTTGTCTCTGTGCTTTCCATTGCCTTTGCAAGGACAATGGTTGAAATGGTATAATTACATTTCTTTGTTTTTATATTACTTGCTGTAATTTTTTAATCTTGATTTAGTTTATGTACAGTGTTTGCCATTGCAGTTGGAGTTTGAGAATTCAATAAATTATGAGATTGACTTATTCCCATTAAAAAAGTAATTTTGAAATAAGATTGCTCCTCTGTAGTGCTGTAATCGAAACCTGAAGCGTAATGAGAGCAAGTGATTGTTCTTCTGTGGATTTCAACATGCCATTAAAAACACAGAAAAAAGGAAACCTGGATGAAAACCACAAACTCAGGCTCTCCATTTTAGTTTAATGTCAAATTCGGAAAAATAGCTGTTCTCTGAAATGGAGACGAGTGACTTCAGTTGTGTTTAAGACCAAAGAAATAGAACCGAATTAAAATATTTCAAGAATATGGTAATTTGCTTGAAGATGTAGAGTATTGTATTGTTCTCTGCCTGTTAGCGTTACAAAATGTTTCCAGTTGCCTGTTGACTCAGCCAGACCAAGAGAAGGATTCATCGTGTTTACGGTTAGGTTTTGGTCTAAGCCAGTGAACCAGACTCGTGCAGTGGCCTTTGGGCAGAGATAAGTGCCAGAGGCTGATTCAACCTGTATGTTTTAGAAGGCAGTGGGTGAGCCGAACTTTGCAGTGGCTTTTCTTTCTCCATTAGAGTACCTTAGAGTAGGAAGTTAATCCTTAGGAGACGAGCTGTTCAGACTGAAAAAATCTTATGTTTGAGTTTTACGAAGGCAAAGAATAATTTTGGGGAAAATACATTGTTCATCTCCTAGTTACTTGTAAATTCTTTCTAGAAACGACACAACAGGAAAATTGTTCAAACATGAATCTCAATGGCGAGGTACTCCTTTCCTCTCTCTGAGAAAGGATAAGTTTGTGTGGGTTTTTGGTGCACATTTGTTTGGAAAGTTCTTAAAAACCCACTAGTAACCAAGATTCTGCATCCTCTGGAGCAATCTGTTTCCCTGTTTCAATAATTTCTGACACCTTGAAGTTCCCGTTGCTGTTAGTAAGATGGTCTTGAGGCTAAAAAGCTAACTTTCCCTTTTTTTTTTTTTGGTGCAGATATGCCAAGTTTTATAATTTGGAGAAGAACCACCAGGTACTTATGCTGATAAGGGATTACTGAAAGGGTTTTGCTGGCGCAGAGAGATTTGCTGTGTGTAACAAGAAGGGAGACTGTATCATTCTTCTCAATATATCTCAGTGCTCGGAGGATTTAAGCTCTGGTGTGTGGTGTGTTGCTTGTGTGTGTTGTTTCATTTTGAACATACTATTCTGACATTTGCCTGTTCCTCGGAACATGAACAAGGTTTCTGTGCTGCCTGTGGAGAAGGGGGGACGTGGATGTGGAGGCATCAGTGCTTTTGAGAGGAATAGTTCCTTTATTTTAGGCAGTAGTGGAGTCTCACATGCCTCTGTCCAGAATGGTTTGGCAAAGGTTGGCCTGTAATTAGTGGGAATGCAAGAGGTGCCTTGAATCCTTTAAAATGTATATTAGAGCTGTGCCAGAATAAATATATTTCCTGCTTCAGACCTGGAATTTGATCATCAGCCCTTAGAAGAAAACCACTCCAGTGAATTTAAACCTTTATGGCTCCTGGGTTCTATCCCACTAGGTTTCATTACCTTTGTCGGTCACACCTTTTCAGTCTGCTTAGCTGGACAGGTATGCTTTCCATCACCCAGAGGGAAATTGAGCTGGCTGGGGATATGTTAATGAGTGATGTAATTAGAGAGGTCACTAGGCAGTTTGGCTGTATATCAGGACACGTGTGACTTCTTGATTATTCCCAGGTTACCAATGTTTTAGGTCTGTTTATTTTCAGTAAAACATTATTGGTGCATGAAATTACTGCTAGGATCTCAAGAGGTTCCCAAGGATAATGTTAATATTGTTAGGATCCAGCACTTTGAAAAGGAAGCTGTGAAAAGGTACATAAAGATAGGGAGGTGGGGTTTAATTACAGGCCCAATTAAAGTATCTGCAGAAATACAAAGCATAGTCTAAGAGGTAACGTAGACACAATAGAAAACAAATCCATCTCTGGACTGTGGCTTCTGTGAAAGAAAACAGGTTGTGCTCTGGTTTTACAAGGGCACTGAGATTCCTTAATGAGTATACTTGGGAAAAGAGAAGGATGTAAAGTAAACCCATTATAGAAGGTTTTGGTGTAATAATCAGCTGGGTGGTGGTGGAATTGCGCGCATGTAGCAATAGCATAAAGGTTGGTTTCTAGGCTCCCAGACCTGCCCCCAGCTCCACTCCCTGTGTCAGCAGGTCTTTCCTGTACTTACTCTTTCTTACCAGAGACAGTTATATATGTCTAGGACCCCGAACGTTAGCTCAGCCACTTGAGCTAAGTGATGTTACTGAAGATCAGAGTTAACAGCATTGAAGGTGTCAGACACGTTTAAATGGATTAAACAGAGCAGAAGCTGTCTGCTTATACATCTCAACAGGCCAGGCCGAAGTTTAACAAAATGTTTAATACATGAGCTTAAATCCGTTCCTCTTCCACGGAGCTGGTCTATCCTTAACTATAAGAATATTCAGTGTATGAGGCATCTGTGTAGGTGCTGTGCAGTTTGCTGACTTGCAGGCCTTAGGCTGGCAAGTTTTGAGGTATACTTTTCCTTTCTTGCTGCATAAAGGCTTGCTATTTGCCAGGCTGCCTTATCTTAATTGGTGGCACCAACCAAAATATCAGCATGTTGCCTGAGACTGAAGTTTGCTGCGTGTGACAGTTTGTAGATACAGATAGGCACTGCACAGCTGAATCTGAGTGCTAACTGAATCCCGTTCTGGGCGGAAAGGTTGTTCAGCTAAGACGTACCTTAAAGCTAGGTCTGCTGATTTGCCCTGTATCTGTGAATGTCATAGAGGATCATGTATTCACAGGGATCCTTGTGTTTCCTTCTCTTTTCAGGAGGATTGGTTTTTAAACATTGATGCAAGTTTTAGCGTTAAAGGTTGGCACTACATTCTTCTGTGTTTTCATTCATTCAAATGCAGTGCATAATGCAATACAGATTGTGATTTTATTTTTTTATTTAGCTATCCTTTTAGCTATGTAGAGGAGGAGACTTCTGGGGTAGAATGGAAGTTGTTCGTGAGCTGCTTTCAAGGAGATAATTTTTTTCCCCAGAGCTTTTATTAGTTGTCTTTGTCGCTAGCCTTAGCTACTTTGTAGCAGATTCCACAGAGGAAAATAAGTTGTGGAGCAAAATTGCTTGCACAAAAAGTAACATTACAAAATGGGTGGGTTAATTTCTTCAAGGGAGAGGAAAGAAAGAAAAGGGAAAAGGAGCATTAGAGTGCAGGAAAAGATGAAAGAGGTGTTTCCTTAGGAAAGGAATGCGGTAAAAGAATTCTAGAATTGCCAGCTACATTTGGGAAGTGGTATGTTTTACTTAAGGGTCTCCCTGTCTTTGTGAACATGCACCTT
Organism: Rynchops niger; assembly: GCA_013400035.1. NCBI lineage: Eukaryota > Metazoa > Chordata > Aves > Charadriiformes > Laridae > Rynchops > Rynchops niger. The sequence goes on along the minus strand of VXBH01009815.1, from coordinate 104,267 downwards.
TTTAGGAATGTCCTCGTATTCTTTGGTCTTGGCCAGGTACAGAAGCTGAACATTCAGTTGCTCTGAGGTTTGTATGGAGAGTTAGTTCACCTAACATTTATATCATAAGCTCATTTCAACCATCCCTGTGAGGAAAACTACTCCACCTACATAAAATAAATATTTAGATTTGTATGGCTGAGTAGAGATTGTATCTACCTCTGAATCATGTGATTGCAAGAGCATTGTTTATAATAATCGGTAGCTCTTAAGCTCTGAAGAAACAACTGCAGCATGCTCCTGTGCGTGTGTATACAGTACAGTTCCTCTGTTGGAGAGCTCTGGGAAACAAAAGCTATTGCTTGATATGTGAAAATCAAGAGATTCTTCCTAAATTCAACGAATCAGCATGTTTCAGATAAAGCATAATTTCCTTATTTAGCAGGCCAGAGAACCATTTCTTCTAAAGCTCTTCAAATGCCCATGTAACGTGGTGATGAGAGTGAATTACAAATCTCCTGTGATTGTGGATTGCAGTCTTCTGTGGTCCCAGGCAAAGGATGACTTTCATGCTTTTCATAGGAGGAATCCTGAGCAGACCCCTCGTCTCCACTGGTCAACGTAGCCATGACTTCACGGAGATGATTGCACGTTTAAAGTTTGACATGCTGTTCAGTGCTTTGCTGAAGTACGGTCAGCATGGTCAGCACATAGCCACATCTTGAGCTGTATGTATGACTTGTTGTGGCAGACTGGCATAAAACACCAAGCACTGATGCTGTTTATAGGGTTGTGTGAGGACACTCAAGTAGAGAAACAAAATGAGAACCCTACTGCAGGTGTAATGGGACACAGCGTGACTTACCAAAGGCTTTGGTTGAGTCTCTGATCTTGGTCATTTTTTAATCCCTACTGGACGTTTTTCTACAAGGTGTCCTCATTCAAATAGGTTTTAATTTAGGAGAATCATTTTCCAGAGTTCAGGCACAGTAATTATTGAGGTATTTAATGGATTTGTTTACATTTCTAGGGGCACTTAAGTAAACGGTTTCAGGGCATGTCAAACACAAGAAAGACATAAAGATAAGACGATTTGGGCTGAATGAAGTCCAGATTGAAAACTACTGAAGCACAGTTCTCCCATAGTAATAGTTGTATGTACCTAACACCATAAAGTGTTTATGGGGCAGCAATGTTGCCTCAGCTTTTCAGCTGTGAAAGAAAATGTAGATTTTTCAAGAGTAAAACTTAGTTTGCACATCAATAGGCAAGAGACAGTTTCCATCCCTAAACTCCAGTAAAATGTCCAAAGATCTACATTGTATGCAAACTGATGAACTCAGCATAAAACCTATAACATAATAAACCCTGAAAGAGGTGGGAGGAAAGTGACTCAGGATTTAGAAGTCATTTGGAAATTATAGGAGAGTGCATCTGTATTTTCAAGGAAAGTCAAAACCTTTGTGTTACTGTTTAGTATGTATAACAGCTCAGTTTAAAAACAAAGTCTGGGATAATGTTTTGATTTAGCAGAGTTTTTTCAAAAACAAAACAAAACCAAAAAAACCTTAACAGAAACTTAAGCTGTTAGCTGCTATCTAGTGTCCTCTTAAAATCCAAGCCAGCCAACCAAACAAAAAGGACAAACAGTCCTTCTCTTACTGTGGTGCCCTTGTGCTGAATCGGTAGTGCTGGTTTTAAGAAAAGCAGGGTGTCTCTTTGTGTTCAGCATTTCGAAAGCCTAAATTTACAATCACATGGGAGTATTTATAAAACTTGACAAACTGCTTGATCAAGTGGTCTGTCAAATTTTGTCAACAGGGACTTGAGTGGTGTCTTGGTATAGACTCTAAAATAGTTTGCCTTATAAACTCTAAAATAGTTTGCCATGATGTATATGCCAGGGCTGCAAATCATTACATTCCCCTAGAGGTTCTGATATTTCAAATGGATAAGGTGTTTTTGTTTTAATCCCAAATGCTCAACTTTCTAGTAATGGCTAGTTGCTTGCTGTGTGAAAGTGTAAGATGGAGCTGCAGAGCCATTGTAGTTGGGGGAATGTGGATCTGGTACTAGTTGATGCTGTTTAATTATCTTCCTGCTTCTGCCATTTCAGTTGATTCTTTTCCACTTACAATTGGTTTGATATTTCCTTTGAGAACTCCTGGGTGACAAGAACTTTTCCTGTAGTGTTTTTTTACAATAGAATCCTCATTTACTTCTGTTTACGTGTGACACGTCTTCAATGAAAACAATAGTATAATCCAAGTTAAAGTATCTGTTTTCAAAGATCAGGCACCTTGATTACACACAGGTACCTAGCTGGCTTGTTGGGGTCTTGTGCAGTGCCAGCAACACACCCTAATATTATCTGTGTGACATGATCAACCTTAGCTCTTAAAGAATGGGGCAGAGAAATCCTTCCTTTCTTGGAATCCCTCGGAGAACGCATGGGTTTGACTTAAGAGTTGACATATTTATTTTATGAAACAATTCAATAGTTAACATAAAGCACATTCCATTTGCATTTCAAATGCAGTTTTAAACCAGCAGCATATCTTTAAGAGAAATGGAATTGCTGGGTTGAAAATGAGTGTTCTGATAAGCCATGCATTGAGCTTGCATTGATGATTTCATACTATCCCAGCTACTTTGAGTCATAGTTTTGTATCTAGCGCTATGTGCTGTCCATCTGTATAGCTGGGTATCGTGCTGTCTGAACTCTATATGCAGGCCTGCTTGAGAGCCGATGTTCTGATCAATCAGTGAACAAGCGCTGAAGTAGCAGCAGGGAATATTACGCTGTGGTGAGTGGGGAAGGCTGGGGAGCTTTCTAGTCACCTTCCTCGGTTTATCCACTGGCTGCCTTTACTGTTAGCTCATCTTTCATAGTGACTAATGTTCAGTAAGTTAAAAAGAAACCCAGCCTCCTAAGTATTTGGAAAAACATATCCACTTAAAGGGGATCAGTTTATGCTGTGATGCAGAGTAGCTAATAACCCATGTCGTAGTTTTTAAATCCCGGAGCTGCAGCTTTTAATGGTAATGACAAGAAGAACTTGGTCCGGCACTGTACAGTGTCTCTGATGAACATGGGTTCATTTATGGGCTTGATATAGGAGATTCCTAAGGATAGATTTAAACAATGCCTGTGTTGAAATGATAATGGAGAATGATTCAATTGTGAACTTCTGAACAGTCAGCCTGGAAAGCAGATGGCCCTTATGAAGTCCTTTAGCTTTTATGAAAACAGTATCTAAAAGTGCCCTGACTGGATAGAGAAGAAGTTAAAAGCTATCCCTCATCTCTGTCAGCCCTACTGGTTGCACCTGCAGGTAGCAAATAGCACCAGTAGTTGTATCTGTTTGACGTCAGTGAGATCAACTGATTTAACTAAAAAATGAAGACAATGAAAAAACTATTTGAAAGGAAAAGACTTGATGATATATCGAATCCAGACTGAAGTACGTGTCTTGGATAGCCAGAAGTAAAGGCAGGTATTCTTTTTTTTTTTTTTAAAGTTTTTTTTTCCTAGACTTTTCCTGACTAAGAGGTGGTATTAAGGCATTCCTGATTCCTGGGTGTGTTGGTATTTGTTTTGTGTTTTTAACTGTGAAGTGACTGCAGGAGGACTGGGGCTAAACCTGCCACCTTTCTCTTTCCAACCCTTCATATGCTGAGCTTTTGCAGTAGTTGTTGCTGGTAGGGTACCAGAATCGAAGGCTTTGACACAGGAAATGCGTATCCTTCAAATTTCCCTTGAAATGGGAATAAGCATCAGGTGCTCCTGGCAGCAGCCAAAAAATATCATCTTCGGCTCCTGTTGGAAGAGAGCATCGCACAGTGCTTTGCAGAACTTGTAAATGGCTCTTTTCTTTTAGGGGCTTTAAGGTCTGTTGTTGAGGAATGCTTGAAATGAGGCAGATGTGTGATGATCCACACTTTTTGTGCCTTCTGGATTCTAGGCATCTAACCTTGGCTCAGCAGTGACGGTTCTGACTGCAATAAGGGAAATGAATTCAGAACACAGTCCAGCAAGCTGTTGCCCTTCTAAAATAGGTCTTTCAGTTGTCCTCGGGAGGCCTTTGGCTCTCCCAAGCCCATGGCTAAGACAGGGTCATAGGAGGATTAATGTGACTGGTCCTAGTGCCAGGTAGTCACATGCAGGACACAAGGCCTAATCATAGTCGTTCTCACTGGCAAACACCCCTTTAGGTGATGCAAATGCGGTTTGATCTGCATGGGCAAGACCGTTCTGTGGCTTATCTTGATGTGCTGTGAGATGTGCAGGTTGGTTGGAAGGTCTCATTTACTTTGACCTTTTGTTGAAACTGATCTGATTTGCTGAAGGAGGCCTGTGCTCTTGTGCTGTATTTGGCCTTATCCAGCCTGGCCATGTATTCTTTACTCATCTCTTTCAAGTTTCTGAAAAATGAATGTTTCTATTTCTGATGTACTATCTTAATATGGCTTACTTGATCTGGTTGCTAGTACTTTTTCCTCGGTGCATTTCTTTGGTTTGAAACCTAACTGCAGTATCTTAAGTGTGATGTTTGCTTTCATGGAGTTACTGAATAGAGCAGCAGGCAACTAGTTAATAGTAGTTTAATCTTTGTGTTTCTTTTACACTTGTTTTACATGAATAATAACTTTTTTCCCTGTACAAATTCAACAGCTGTGCTTGGCAGCTTACTTTTAACTGGGGGACAAGATATTAAAAATGCACATAAAATCAGCATTAAGAGTGCCACAAGGTTTTGTTCTTTAGTTAATCGAGCCCCAATTTGTCTCTGAATTTAAACAAAAATAACTTGTAATCCTTCTTCCCACATTGCATCAGTAATGGGAGTGTCCATTCTAGAGTTTCTAGCAGTATACAGAAACTCTTCTCTGTTTTCCTATAGTGAAGCTGCAATCTTCTTGCGGAAGTGTGTGCTCAGAGGGTTAAAACGAGCATGTTTCAAGACAGCACTGTGTCTCTTGTCTCTGAATTGAGGAGTGCTGAAGAAATTTTTGGGTCCTCCTCTCTAATGGCGTCCATTGTGAGTTGGCTCTGCTCTCAGAATGATGAGAGTTCTGGGAAATGTTTGGTAAAGAATATGAAAGCTGTGGGTGTTGTAGGTAGGTGTGTTTTGGGTTTTTTTTGTGATATTTTTGAGAGCTGTATTTTAGTCCTTGGGTAAGCTGGGTGTCTGTAGCCTAACTGCAGAAAGCATGTGTTCAGGGTGCCTTCATCACTAGCCTTTTCATGACAAAAGAAGGATGAATTCTGATTGCGTATAGACACCTAGGTGTGTTGGTGAGCAGTCTGAGAGAAAAGAACCAGTTCAAGTGGAACTCAGACTGCCTTTAATAGCTTGAATGTGTTTAGATTAACTTTTCCACTTGGTGCTCAACTGCATGGTTCACTGTAGGCACCCTGGCAGTACCTGCAGTTAATGCAGCCACAGGGAAAGCTGTGAAGTACTGGAAGCTCTAGGCATGTCAGAGAGAGGGAGGTGGGTGGGCAAAATGAAATGTCTGCTATGTAGGAGCTGAAGCAAAACTGAGAAGTCTGTGTAGAAGTTGAAGTTTCTAGTGTTTACAGCAGGGCCTTTGCATTGTGAAGTGTTGAAGGACACTATTGGCCTCTACCTAGATGTATGACAATCCACAGCTCCAAGAAATGCATTTCCCAGTTAATTATAGATGCAGATAGAGGTTTCTACTTTAGCTTTGTGTTCATGCTTTTGAAGTTCTGGTTGTTTTAACCTTGAAAGATACTTCTGGGTGAGCTCCATGGCAAAGTCAGAGCATTACACCAGACCGCATAGCTCAGCATGAGATTGAGCTACTTGAGTCTGCAAACCCAATTAAATAATTAAGCAAGTTCATTGACTGGGGACAAACATTACTTACTGGGTAGACATGGGAATTTTTGTGAACTGCTGTTCAGGAGGCTGGCTTCCTTGAAAATGAACAACCAGATTACTATCACCCACTATTAATACTAGGGCAGCATGGAATCACAGAATGATAGGGGTTGGAAGGGCCCTCTGGAGTTCATCTAGTCCAACCTCTCTGCCAGAGCAGGGTCACCTACAGCAGGTTGCACAGGAACACATCCAGGAGGGTTTTGAATGTCTCCAGAGCTGGAGACTCCACCACCTCTCTGGGCAGCCTGTTCCAGTGCTCTGCCTCCCTCAAAGTAAAGAACTTCCTTCTCGTGTTTAGGTGGAAATTCCTATGCTCAAGTTTGTGCCCATTACCTCTTGTCCTGTTGCCAGGCACCACTGAACAGAGCCTGGCCCCATCCTCCTGACACCCACCCTTTAAGTATTTATGAGCATTGTTAAGATCCCCCCTCAGCCATCTTTTTTTCCAGACTGAAGAGACCCAAATCCCTCAGCCTTTCCTCATAAGAGAGATGTTCTATTCCCCTAATCATCTTGGTAGCTCTCTGCTGCACCCTCTCCAGCAGTTCCCTGTCCTTCTTGAACCGGGGAGCCCAGAGCTGGACACAGTACTCCAGGTGCGGCCTCACCAAGGCAGAGTAGAGGGGGAGGATGACCTCCCTCGACCTGCTGACCACACTCTTCTTGATGCACCCCAGGGTGCCATTGGCCTCTTTGGCCACAAGGGCACATTGCTGGCTCATGGTCATCTTGTTGTCCACCAGGACTCCCAGGTCTCTTTCCACAGAGCTGCTCTCCAGTAGGTCAGCCTCCAACCTGTACTGGTGCATGGGGTTATTCCTCCCCAGGGGCAGCGCCCTACACTTGTCCTTGTTGAATTTCATAAGGTTCGTCTCCGCCCAACTCTCCAGCCTGTCCAGGTCTCTCTCTATGGCAGCACAGTCTTCCAGTGTGTCAGCCACCCCCCAGCTTTGTGTCATCAGCAAACTTGCTGAGGGTGCACTCTATCCCCTCATCCAGGTCATTGATGAATATATTGAACAGGACCCAGTACTGACCCCTGGGGAACAGCAGCTATTATGGACCTCCAATTAGACTCTGTGCCCCTAATCACGACTCTCTTTCAGCCAGTAAAGCTCTATCTTTCAGCAGCTAAAGACTCCACCGGTGTAGGCACTACATGTGCAATGAATGACAAGACAATATTTGTGCAATGGAAAGTAGTTTACATGTGGGTCAGGAAAGCAATATGCCCAAGGCTGCACAGAAATTCAGTGCCAGTCTCTTGCGTTACCCAGAGGATGATCTCGGTTTTGAGGAACCAAAGAAAGATTTCAAGGGGATGGGACTGGATAGAAAGGTACATCTTTCTTTGGCTCTTCCCAGTTCTTGAGATTGAATGTTGGACACTCCAATACCAGGCATGGGAATGACAGGCTTGTTTTATTTCTTCATTCTCATCTCTTCCTCTGTTTTTTGCCATGGCATGCACGTGCTCTTTGGGAATGCATATTACTCCGTCCGTGCATCAGGTATGGAGTTATTAAAATCTAGTCATGTATTTCCAGTAGCCAGGTTTTTCAACACATAGTTTTAATGATTTGTTATTGCAGTGTGTGCTTTTTAATTATTTATTTATTTTTAAACTGAGCTAAGTGGAGAGCAGAATTTTTTTCAGATCCTGTCAAAACTTGGGCAAGGAGGCTTCATTTTTAAGGGACCAAGTGTATTTTCTAGAGTAAATGTACTGTACACTCACTTAGTGACATCTTTCTTCTTCTGGCAAGGAGATGAAGGGGATAATTTGTTATCAAGTGCCATGTAACTTAGGAGCAATCAGTGATCAGGAATGATGGGTTGGTTATAAATGACTCTGCTTGAGGACTTGTTGATGTTTAAGATTGCATTCCCACAGGCAGGGCGTTTCTGCCTCTGCTGGGTTTCTCACCTATGCAAACCTCAGTATATTATTGTACTAAATAATTCAAGCACCTTATGATGAAACAGTGTTGAAATATCTTGATTCTTCCATGAGGTCATGTCCTATCAATAACAATGACCTAGGACTGATGGTGCTGGATAGACAAAGGCATGCTTCTGTTTTGGAGTTCTCTGTTAGCTGTAATTATCACTGTTGGCGATTACCCTGTGGTAATGCCTCAGGAAGTCTTGTGTAGGATTTCTTGTGATGATAATTATGCTCCCCCCCCCGGACAGGTTTCTCTTCTGCTTGGCAATGGTGTTGAGCGGTGAGTTTCTATATATGAAATACCCTCCATTCTCTCTTAATTTACCTAAAACCGAACCAAGGCTGAAATGACCTAAAAAATGATTCTGAGCTAGATGTTATTCAGTGGCGTAAAATGAACTGGACTCTTGTTCCATTGCCTGATGACCTGAGCAAGCATTGAAAATACTAACTTGGCTCTTTTTATATCCCATAGTGGAAATGAGATCTGCTCCATGTGGATATGGATCTGCTTGCAGTCCATACGATACTAAGAGCTCCTGCAGCAGGATATCTCATGTTTAGGCGCAGCCTGATACAAAGTATGAGCACATAAATGCATTAGCAACAGAAACAGATCTATGAGGACTCTTGAGTCCAGTCTTTCCAGTTATCTAAGCCTTGCTACCAGTGCTAGTCACTAGCAAGTTATACACTTTGGAGCCCATATGTTGAACTTCATTATTTGCTCATCCCTTGTGATGAATCCTCACAGAAATAGTCTCCCATCTACTTCATGTAGTAGGAGCAGGCCCAAGTCCACAGTAAGCTTTCCTTAAGTATAGCCTCTCAGATACTATGGCTCTGTTCCCCATTCTGCTCCTTGGGACAGATCAGACAGCTGCTTCAGGTCTCAGTTGTCCCTGCTATGGTGTCGATGGGATCTTACCTTTGCGGTGCTTTCAGACAAATTAGCCTCTAAATGCTCTACATTATAATAATGAGTAAAAGTGCATTATAGTGTTTCTTGCCTATCTTTGTTATTGTATTTGTGGTGGTTGGGAGCCCAGATTGAAATTCTGAATTTAATGATGTGCTGCTTAACTTTTGACACTAGCACTTTTCAGTTAAAAAGGGAAATGTGTCTAAATACAGCCTACAACTATCATCTAAAATTTAAGCCATGATTTGCCTTTTCCTTTTGAGGTGTTCACATAGCACCTGCAGTCTGATTTTTTTTTTTTTTTTTTCTACTCCAATCAGTATAAATCAAGCCTCGTAAATCAAGCTATAACTACAAACCTTTTATCTGTGAAATTTATTTACAGTGGAAATAAGAGGCTTCAGGAGGTGAAACTGCTGTCTCTTGAGCCGTATTCACCAGCCTGGAGCAGCAGGCAGAGAATATCCTGGTCATGAGGCAGCCTTGCTCTTGGAATTGATTTAGAAATAGACTTGCAGGGTGTGAACCTACTGTTGGAGTACACTGCCACATGCTTGAGCTGCACTGAAAGATGACCTAGTGGTGATGGTCTTTCCTTAGGACATTGGCATTTGCCCTTGCTTTGGCATGGATTTCTTATGACTGTGCAGGTGCATTGCTTGGGCTTTGTATGGGGAAACTGTCAGTGAGCGATGTGTGAGTGCCAAGGAGTGAGCAACTCTTTGTTAATTCTTCTGCAGAAAAGCTACAGCATATGAAAGCCTTTGCTTTTTGTGTCACCTGCCATTCCACAAAGGCTTTTAAAGGTAAACATGCTATTATGTTTCCGTATCTGCTTGATCCGAACAGGTTTTCCATGTGGACAAGTCCTTTTTTTTAATCTCATTACCCCTGTATAAAAGAGGACTAGTGGCACTTGGTTGTTTCACAGGAGTGTCATAAGGACAGATACACAAAAAGCTGTTGCCTGTGTGGGTGGGAGTGTATACCTTCCCAGTACAGCAAGATGAGAGTGGATTTGGACAGGGGGTGTTGCTCAGCCTCTCAGGATCCTGTTATAAGGCTTGATGAAGAGTTGGGCTCCAGCTCTCTGTAGTGTTTCTGCTGTTGAGATAGGAACTTGTAAAGTTTGTGACTGGGAAAAGGTTGTCTTCCGTTCTTTTAACAGTCCCTGCTCCCAGACTGTCCTGCCTTTTGGACTGCAGTGAAACTGGGAGCACTGTGGCTCCTGCTCTGAGGAGGGACCAATTGCTAAATTCTGAGTGGAGTAACGCAAGTTTGGACTAGACTTGGGGTAGGGATGTTTTCCAGCGGTTCATCTATCTCTGAAGGGTGACAGGGCAGAGTCTTCCAGATTACTGAATCTAGTTTGCCACAGAAAGCTGCTAATATTTTGTTGAAATACTTCGATTTTATGTTTAGTCTCTAAATAAAGAATGTGTGTAAGTTGTTGATATTTTGGAAAATTTCATTGGTTTTAAAAACCTAGATCAAATGAGTTATGAATTCTTCAAAATAAAGAGAAACTGTTGTGGACAATTTTTCAACACTTGTCAGCTTCCCGGACAATTTACTTGCTCTCAGCAGAATAAATGGAGCTAGCCTGTCTCTAGTGTGACTGCTGGCTATTTCACACAGATGCCCTGACTGCTTTCTAAATTGAGCCCACAGAGAAATCGTTGCAATGTGGAAGAAGGGACTGAAGGTGCAGGGACATAATTAAATTGCAAACATGGGGGTTGTGAAGCCCTGATTTAATCTCAGATAGGTAAGTGAACTGTGTTTAGAGAACTCTCAACACACAGAAGCCTATGGGGCTGGATGAGATCCACCAAGGGTACTGAGGGAACTGGCAGGTGTGCTCAGCAAGGCACTTCCCATCATTTATCAGCAGGCCTGGCTAACCAAGAAGGTCCCAGTTGACTGGAAGTTAGCAAATGTAACACCCATCTACAAGAAGGGCTGGAAGGAGGATCCAGGGAACTAGAGGCCTGTCAGTCTGACCTTGGTGCCAGGAAATGTTATGGGGAGAAGATCATCTTGAGTGCCGTCATGCGGTACATACAGGATAACCAGGCAATCAAGCCCAGACAGCATGGTTTTATGAAAGGCAGGTCCTGCTCGACTAACCTGATCACCTTCTATGACAAGGTGACCTGCTTAGTGGATGAGGGAAAGGCTGTGGGTGTTGTCTACCTAGACTTTAGTAAAGCCTTTGACACTGTTTCCCACAGCATTCTCCTGGAGAAACTGCCTGCTTATGGCTTGGATGGATGTACGCTTTGCTGGGTAAAAAACTGGCTGGATGGCTGGGCCCAAAGAGTTGTTGTGAATGGAGTTAAAAAATCTCTTCATCAAAGGGATTGTCAAGCACTGGAAGGAACAGTCTACCCAGGCAAGTGGTGGAGACACTGTCCCTGGAGGTATTTAAAAGACTTGTAGATCTAGTGCTCAGGGACATGATTTAGTGGTGGTTTTGGCAGTGCTAGGTTAATGGTTGGACTCAATGATATTAAAGGTCTCTTCCAACCTAAATGATTCTGTGATTCTATGAATTGATTTCCATATTAGTGAGTACATGTTTCCTGAGATCCTCTTTCACGCATTGCGTGGACATATGGTAGATGTAAGAAATGGTCAGTTGAACTTCTGCCTGGATAGCTCTGGATCCTTTCTGACTGAGACTGGAGCTTACAAGTAGTAAGAAGTGGTCAGCTAAGAGTGACATCATTAGTTACAGGATTTCTTGCTGAAAGTGGCCTCCAGCCACAACATCGATTTTTGCCGTGATTTTTTTCTCATTCTCTTTGGAGTGTTCTGGTTTTGCTTTTTTGTCTTTGCAAAGTGATGAATGGTACAAAACAATTACCTGAGGATGCAGAGGGAATCTGAGCCTGAAGGCATTCGGCCATTTGGATTCTGTTTGGACACATGTGATCCCTTGGAATCTCAGGCAGCTTCAAAATTGTTTGGGATATAGAGTGGGAACAATCTCTTTGGTGTATTAGAATACAGAATAAAGGCAACAAGGTGATACCACTGTAGGAAATGCAGTCATTAATATTGTGGGATATGTTAATAGGAGTGAATTATATTAGGCAGGAGTGTAGTTACTTCACTCTATTTGACAAAAATGAGAACCTAGTTGGATTACTGGTTTAAGCATTCCTGTGAGCACTGCAGGAAGGTATGGATTCATCTTAGAGTCCCATGGTGACTTCTTATCATTTTTCCAAGAATGATAAGCTGTAGATGTTACTGAATGTTACCTTTAAGAAAAGAAACTGCTTGTTCAATCTAAAAATGAGATCTCTTCCAGTGTATAAAGTACTCACAAGAGAAGGGCAATGAACAATTGTCTTTTGCCTCTCTTTGAGGTTAAGCCAAGAAGTAATTAATCTAATTGGAAGCAATAGAGATCTTAGCTTGATACTAGGAAAAGCTTCTTAACTTTAAACAGTGAAAGTATATTGTTCACATAGCAGCAGAACTCTGGCAGAAGAGTAAGTATGCTACAAACAAACAAGGACAGAGCCTACCATATTTTATCGTGTCTCTAGGTTGGTCAGACCCTGCGCTTCTCTGGTTGGTTGGTTGGGGTGGTTTGTTGTGGGTTTTTTTTTGTTTGTTTGTTTGTTTGTTTGTTTGTTTTTAGAAAGGGCATACTAAGTGACGACTTCTGGTCATTATAGCTTTGTTTTGCTAGAAGGACAGAATAGTGCACTGAGAGAAAGCAAGCCTCCTAAGAAGGAATGCTTAGATCCACTGAGTGACAAAGCCTTTAAATGTGAATCTTAAAATCAAACTTCTACACTGCTCAGTGAGTTTCTTTCCATTCTGGCTTAATTTAGCAGATTTCAGTTGCTCTGGGTTGCACACAATACAAGCAGTCCCCTCTATATCTCTTATAAAATCATTTTGCTTTTCATCGTTTCCAGGGCTTACATGAAATTGTGCTGTATGCCACAGTCAAGCTTTCTCTCCAGTTGATCTTCTGGTGTTTCATCATCCTCACTCAGCAGAGCATTCTCGGGTACCCTTAGGGAAGGAACATTCCCTCCTTTTCTAAAAAGTCAAATTAGATGCAGGGGACAAAATGTGTTTATTATATTCAAATATGTAAGAAAATGTAAGCAAGCAAATTAAACACTTCTACTGTTTGCCACATATGAGGTGGGACCAGTGACTTGCTGAGTTCCCTTTCAGCTCTGTGATTCCCCTTATGGATGAGATGTGAGCTGGGGAGTAATATATCCTGTTTGGATGCGTAGACAATCCTGCTAGTCACTTGTACTGCGTTCATCAAAATGACCCTAGCTCAGAAAACTGCATCGTGCAGCTTATAGGATGGCTGATAGATGTGTGAAGTTGCACAGTCCATAGTTCTGGACAAATGGAGTGCTTACTTTAAAGACAAAGTACAGGACTCATCAACCTGTGCCTGTACAGTGTAAATAGGATGCAGTTTCTAGTCTCTGTGAGACACCAGCTCAAAATTTTGCTGTGGTGTCAATGGATAAATGGAGTACCTCATGAGTGCGTGCGTTCTAGCATTAGAGTTCTGCAATGGTGAAAAAACAGCATTTCATGCTTCCTTTTTAATTTTCACAGATGCAAAAAAACCCAGTCAGACCTTCTTATGTGGTTTTCTCGGGTATGGGTTGAAGCAAGTAGCTAACATTTATATCCTGTGGTGGAAGCCTAGGTTCCTGATGTAAGAAAGGCAGGTATTGCTTTTGCAAAGGAGAAAAGCCGTTTCCATCAGAGGTGACAGGATAAGGGAATGACTAAGACAAAGGGGCTCCAGCAAAGGCTGGTAGAACATCTCTTATCACACACACAAAAGGACTGATTCATACTGGATTAGTGTCTAGAAGGGTAGTCAAACATTTAATCACGGCTAATGACATTGAGCAATATTTTTTACCAAAAAGGAAAGAAATAAACTAGTCAGATAATCCCTTGAGGCGTAGCATAAAGAGAAGTGAACAGAGGCAAGACATCCGGGAAGAATTTTAGGCGCCTCGGACAGACTGTGAACCCTGGAGTACCTAACCAATGGGAAACAGGGGAGGGAGAAACTCGACAAGAATTAGGAAATAAAAAGGTGTGTTTCAAGAACTGAAAGTGTGCCTACTTGCTAGGTCACTCGCTCTTGCGAGAACGTGAATAAAAATGTGCTTCACGGAGGATTCTGCCTGAGCCTATTTCATTCGGATCAGAACTTATTTCTCACACTGATAAGTCAATTGCAAATAATAATAGTTTTCTAATAAAAAGATCATAAACTACTCCTCTGGGTAGTCAGGTCACTTGCAAGTACTCATGCTCCAATCTGTCCTTCTGGTGCTAACCCATCTATATGTGGTTTCCCATTGCTTGACTTCAATTTTGCTACGCAGAGAAAAGGCACATTAGTTGCCCTCTTGAGTGGGTCTGAGCCCATGTGTACACCCTCTCGTTTGTGGGGAGACACAGCTCTGGAACAAGATTCAGTGGGAGCTTCCACATAGTGATTTCAGAGGAGACTTTTCAAAATGCTTCTGTAGAAAAGCTTTGTCCTCTTTCTGGAAGTGACTCCCAGCCCTTTCCTCCCTTCCAAATCAAAAGCCTTAACCAAGTCTATCAAAATCGTGTTTATCCCAAAATGATAATGCCTAGGGTCATACTGTATTCACTAGCTACTTTGCGCTACTAAAAGTGTATATGGGAAAGCTTGGTGGAGAGAAAGATCATCAGTGATTGCTAGGAATTGTACAGCGTGTTCCACAATTGAAGATGGTTTCTTTTTTCCCAGTGTACCATTTTGTTCTTGAATAAATGATGTAATTACTAGAAGAACCATGGGAGAAGGAGGTGGTGTGAGGAGTGTGCACGTGCACAATTCTGGTCTCTTGATCAAGGAAGGTGGACTCCAGAACAGGGGCAAGGAGGTTAGAGGGAAAGCCTGCCTCATTTGAGGGAACTAGAAAAGGTTCTAACCAACAATATTGTGAACTGGAGACAAAATAGGCTTGTCTCAAGATAGGTCGAGTTTGATGTTAGGGAAAGAAATTAACTACTTGCGTCCTATAATAGCACCTGATAGCTGGGAAAAAGGCCATGACTGACTGTAGATTTAGCTTAGGTTTTGGTATAGCAGAGGGAGGGGAGTGAGCTTCTGGAACAGCTTCCCAGTGTGTGTGTGTGGATGGGGACAACAGGATTGCTAAACTGCTTTTAAATGGAGGTAAATAACTTAATATTAGTGTATTGTATGCCACTGTATTTACAGTGGTAGAAGACTGGATTTGATGAGTCAGGAGACATGGTCCATGCAAACACTATTCTATCTCTACGCTACCATATAAACATTAACTGATTTAATTCTTAGATCTCTTCAGGAGGCAGGAACATCTTAAGTGCATTTTGCAAGAACGTTTGCACCCCATGCTGTGGTTTAGGGCCTGATACCATTGAAGCTCTGCTGCAATTAACATAAATCATACAGTGTGTTAACGTTAGCCGGCAGAACTATAATTCATAATGCATCTCTAGACTTGTTTGTTCAGCTGATTTGGACAATTCTTAAGCAAATTGTTTGCCGTAGTTAGTTGAGTTAGATAAAAAACTCTATCTTTTGCCGAGTTGCAGAAGGCTGGGTTTGTCCAGCATGATGGATTTGGTTGTGAGGTTAGCTTCTGTAGAAGTGCTGACTTGCCAGATTGCCTCATGCCCAGCAATTGCACTGCTCTTATTGAGGTGGAAGCAGCAGGGAAATGTATGGTTTTTCAGAGCCTGGAAAGAAAGGTTTTCAGTCCTCAAGATGATGTCTGCTCTGTAAGACTGATTAGACACTTCCTGGAGGAGGGATTGAGAGGCAGGCAAGTTCTCTGCAAGACCTGGTTCTCATCAGTTTAACAAGTAATTGAATTACTTTATTTCAGCTGTCACTGATTCAAGAGGATAGGCTGAACTAGTTTATCTAAATTGACTCTTAAAAGTAAACAAAACAAATGCCTAAATATTTTGTTTCAGTAAAACCAGAAACATTTCCTTTGCCTTCTCTTTCTTCCATTCTTCTTACCTGACCATCAGTGGACATTGTGTTTGTTGTAAGGATACTTGGGGCTACCATGACTGTGGACTAGTCTGTCATATTGATTTGTGAAACTATATTGAAGCACTGTTTTACACCTTATTTTTTTCCATGGGAATGGGTGTTTGTGCATGTAAAGTATTCAAATGTTTACTTTTTCAGCACTGGTGAGAATCACTTCAGGCTTCAGCAAGGTGACTTTGAGGTTGTCTGTGTACGGTTCTCTCTTTGGAATTCACGCAGCCACGTTATATATTCTGAAACCAGATAGATTTGTCAGAGAAAGATGTGGGATTTTAGCTCTGCAGTAGGTTAGAAGGAAGAACCTAGTCAGGAGGACATGGTTGTACTCTACTGCCAGTTATTCCAGTGTGAGCCTGCGACAACTCTTAATTTCACTGTGCCGTCTAATTCCATGAAATGTCTTGTGAAATTCAGCAATGATCTCTACTTCCTGAAGCTGGTGTTTCTGCTAATGACAGTTGTGCAGAATTGTCAGCACTTCCGGTGGATGGAGATAAAGGCATTGTGTTTTCCTTAACAGCCATACGTTGGCAGGTCATTGCTGTATGGTGCCATGACAAGTGCTTTCTCTGTTGGCAGTTTTTGTATGGCAGGCCATTTAGTGCCCTGTGTCTCATCTGATGATGATCCGTAAGGAAGGCCTGTTTAAAACCTTGTGGCATCAGGATGGACGAGAGACAACCTGTTAAATCACTGGTGTCAATAGGTCAGAGATTGTGTTTCATGGCAATGAACACCGTAGTGCTGTGATTGTTTCCATTTAACATGACTTGCCACTGCACGATTTATAAACCTGACTGGTGAACTGGGAATTGGGATGGCTTTTTGGACAGATTAACATCCCAAAGACTAAACAGCAACTACCTGAGTTATCTGTCACTTCTCATGAGCACAAAATCCATCACAAAAAGAGCAAGCAATTTCTGATGCTTTTTTAATGAACTGTCTCAGAGAGGCAGTGAGAGAAAAAAATGTTTGATCCTGAGTTACATAGTAAAAAGTTGGCTGTAGAAAGCTCTGGATTTCTTTTGTGCTTGCTTCATAGTATGAAATATCACCGGGATTGCACTCTGAGCCTCTCTAGCTAATACTACAGCTTCTTAAACACAAACATTGAATTTGGAAGCAGTTTTATTGCAAACACTCAGAGAGGAAAGAAGATAAACACGAGGAAATTGTTTTAGTATTTTGACAATCAAGTTTGAGAGCTTTTACATGTTGACTCTTCACAGTTCAGGATGTCAGAATACTGGGAGTGAAGGGTAGTGACAGGAAGAAGCAAACAAAATAGGAACCTAACCCCTCAGCAAAATAATAATTAAAAATATGAGGATTTTTTTTCAAGGTGCTGAAACAAGAATATAAGAGTTTAGTGTGTGGTCAGGGTGCACATGGGGCTTCATTAGGGCTTTTACGACTGCTGCTATTAACAAACCAATGATGTGTCCACTAAAACTTAACATCAGTTGCTGAATTTCAACATGGGAGCTATAAAAGCATAATGCTAATTTCTCTACATCTGTCTTTTCTTCTTTGCATATAATCCATAATTGCAATCTCTGGTTTTGGGTGGTGTTTTTTGAGTGGTGGCCTTCAGTTAGGTTAAGGTCAATTCGTTCACACGATTGGCAAAGTGCATTGAAGTTTGACAAATTATGGTTCCTGAGAATTTCAATGATAACATCACCAAAGGAAATATTGGAGCAATAACATCCTCACTAGTTTTTCCACCTTTGATGCCAGTTTCCTTTCTTTCTCCCAGAGGACACTTTCACTGCTCTCCCTCTGCGCCCCATTAATAGAATAAGAAAATTGATTTTTGTTGTTGCACAGTGTTCTGGTTATGTTCCACATATCAGTGTGTGATGCCAAGTTATTCCGGTGGTATAGAAAGAGAGATTTCGGGGTGGACATCACCACTCCAAAGCAAAGAAGTTATAACTGAGGCAAAATTCTTGAAAGATCTTGGTTCCTATGCATGCACCAAGTGTGAGCAAGCATCTTTTCAGAGTGGGTTGAGTTGCTAAAAAGCACCTGTTTTATCTCTAGCATGAACTCTTTTGCATATCTCTGTGGTCATCTCTTCAACGATATGTACATACATAGTGCTGCTTTGTGTTTCTGTGTTGTTTTGTTTTCTTCTCTGGTAGAAGATTTTCTCGGTTCTTTCAATAGCTTGGGGGTGTACCTACACATTCTCTTATTTCTTACCTTGCTGTCTGCGGAATTGAACTCAGTCCAGCAGAAAAATGGTTGACAGATGCTGGGTACTTCCTTAGTAGCTGCTTAGCCCTAACAGCAATGAGCTATGACTTCCTGAAACAGGGATACCTGTTGTATTGAGATGCTTAATGGTATACCTTGGTCCCTGGGGATGCTGAATTTTAGTCAGAAAGGTGTTCTTGTATTCTCCTCTTTTGAAGATCCTTGATATATTAGTAGAAACAAGAACTTATACTAAATGTGCAACTTTTACGTGCCTTGAAACAGGAGAAGGCAAAAACTATCTTTCTGAGCTTTGTAATTCATTCTTACATGTGTGATTTCATATGCACTTTGCCCAATGCTAATGGTGAACTTACAGCGAATCTGAATGTCTCACCTGTGGCTCTTAAACGCGTGCATGCATGCACATGTGTACACAAACAGACCCACTCTTGTTTGTCAGCCTCTCTGGTCTTAAAGCTCTGCATAACAGAGGCTCACACTTGAATTGGCAGGGTTTAGTTTTGGGCCTGAGAGCAGACAGTGGTTACCCAGAGCTGGCTGCACTATGTGTAACTGTGGGTCAGTTGAGGAAAACTGCTGAAACCCAGCTTGCAGCAATAGTTTACAGAATTGCTGCTGCCCACCTCAGTTGTTTTGCTTTTTGAATAGTCAGGTGTTTGCTTTTGCAAAGTAAAAAGGGAACACTGAGCCCCTTTGGAAAATACCTTGGCTTGAATGCTGTATTGGAGCATATGAGTGCAAGAGGGAGAATTATAATTGAATGCTTTGCCCCATTGCCAAATCCAGTTCAGTTCTTTAAAGCAGTCTTCTTTTCACCACTTGGCATTAAGGAAGAAATTAGAAATCAAGTCAGTAGTGTTTTTTTCCGTTAAATTTCATAGAATGGGGACCCCTATGCAGAAAAACATAGCTTTTTTTTTTTTTTCCTTGATGTCGTAGAACTGGCATTTAAAGTGAGCTCTGTGCCTCTGTAAGAGCTCAGAGCTATTTGTATGACAGTAATCTTTGTAACAAGATTTCCTCTTCCATTTCTCACTGTCTGGGAAGGGGGGTCTGCACGTGATACTGATCATGAAATGAAGATTGTGAATGTACTGCTTGGAATGCTGCTGCTGCTGTTGTAAGCAGTGATGAAACCAGGTATCAAAGGCACTTCAGTGTGATGTCAAGAGTTTCAATTAGTCATGCTGCTGAGTTATTTGCTAGAAGATGCTGTTCAGTGGCCTTTGTGGAAGTGAGACATTTTGGGCTATTTCCTTGTAGGTGTGGGAGTCATGCTCAATATGAAGTGTCGTTGTGTAGGGAGCTTGTATTTCAGGGCTTGAAAATTGAGATAAATAAGATAAGTTTAAATGACTGGTGTGCTCTGGAGCGCAAGTCGTTTTTTCCACAGTCCTTCCAGCCAAAGGGAAGGGGGTTGATAGGGCCAATAGAATCTGGCAAATAAACAAATGGCTACGGGACTGGTGCCACAGCTGGGGGTCTGGCTGCTTAACCATGGGACTCGCTTTGAGGAACTTGGTCTACTGGGACCAGATGGGATCCACTTGTCAGAAAAGGGGAAGAGCATCTTCGGTCAGAGGCTTGCATGAATAGGGCTTTAAACTAGAGTTGCTGCGCGAGGGGAACCTTAATCCATCCCATTCCTACCAGTAAAATGCCAATTCCAGTAATAGATGCCCAGAGCCTGGAGAAAGATAACCGGTCAGCAGAAGAGCACCTGGAGTGCAGCACAAAGGAATTCTAGCCACTAAGTCAGCTTCATCAGGGACCCAACTTAAATGGCTCTATGCAAACGCAAGTAGCCTGGGAACCAAGAGGAGTTGAAGACATGTGAACGCCTGCAGGGCTGTGATCTTACTGACATCACAGAGACTGGGATGGCTCCTGTGACTGGAGTGTTGGAATGGAAGGATGCAGTCTCTTTAGGAAGGACAGGCAGGGGAGACGAGGAGGGGGTGTTGTCCTCTATGTCAATGACCATCTGGAGCGCATGGAACTCTGCCTGGGGATGGATAAGAAGCAGACTGAGAGCTTATGGGTCAGCATTAAAGGGAGGACAGGGATAAGTGACATTACAGTGGGGGTCTGCCCCCACTGTATAGATGATCTATAGACAGACCACAGTCCCTGGTTGTCATGGGGGACTTCAACCACCCCGATATCTGTTGGAGAGGCAACACAGCAGGGCATAAGCAATTCAAGAGGTTCCTGGAATGCGTAGATGATGAATTCCCTCTCCAAGTGGTAGAGGAGCCAATGAAGAGAAGAGTAATGCTGGACCTTGTTCTCACCAACAAGGAGGGGCTGGTGGGGAATGCTCAAGCATAGCCTTGGCTTCAGTGACCGTGAGATGGTGGAGTTTGAGATCCTTAGAGTGGTGAGGAGGGTGCACAGCAAGCTCAGTACCCCAGACGTCAGGAGAGCAGACTTTGGCCTCTTCAGGCATCTGCTTGGCAGAGTACTGTGGGATAAAGCCCTGAAGGGAACAAGGGCCCAAGAAAGCTGGTTAATATTCAAGGATCACCTCCTCCAAGCTCACGAGCAATGCATTCCAACAAAGAGGAAGTTGGGCAAAAACACCGGTAGACCTACATGGATGAACAAGTTGCTCCCGGAGAAACTCAAACTCAAAAAGAAAGCCTACAGGAGGTGAAATCAAGGACGGGCAGCGTGGGAGGAGTACAGAGAAATTGTCTGAGCAGCCAGGGATCAGGTTAGGAAAGCTAAAGCCCTGACAGAATTAAATCTGGACAGGGGCATCAAGGGCAACAAGAAAGCCTTCTATAGGTATGTCAGTGGTAAAAGCAAGATCCCCCCCAACATAAGGAGGACATGGACCTGTTGGAGCAAGTCCAGAGGAGGGCCACAAAGATCATCAGAGGGCTATAGCACCTTTCCCGTGAAGACAGGCTGAGAGAGTTGGGGTTGTTCAGCCTGGAGAAGGGAAGGCTCCCAAGAGACGTTATAGAGGCCTTTCAGTATATAAAGGGAGCCTACAGGAAAGATGGGGAGGGACTCTTTATCAGGGAGTGTAGTGATAGGACAAGGGGTAATGATTTTAAACTGAAAGTGGGTTGATTGAGATTAAGTATTTGGAAGAAATTCTTTACTGTGAGGGTGGTGAGGCATGGGAACAGGTTGCTCAGAGAAGTTGCGGATGCACCATCACTGGAAGTGTTCAAGACCAGGCTGGATGGGGCTTTGAGCAACGTGGTCTAGTGGGAGGTGTCCCTTCCCATGGCAGGGGGTTGGAACTAGATGATCTTTAAGTCCCTTCCAACTGTAACCATTCTATGATTATGTGAAATGTCTGTACCTGATACTTCAGATAGGGAGACTAGAATGCGTGTGGTGCTCGCATTGCAGTTATAAAGGAGGCTGTGGTATGAGTTTCAACAGTTGACATATGGTACTATTGTTGATCTTAACCTGTTGGGTGAATGAGACCATAACATGAGGTTAGCATGAAGATAGTGGAACCCATAATACCTGCTGTAGAAAGGAAAAGCTGCGTGTAGGTAAAAGCCTAGTTGTATAAATGATGATCTAGAATGCTAGAGAAGAAACCCAAGGGCTTGGTGGAGGGAATTGTTAGGGAATATTACCTGCATGTTTGTGTGTCTTGTCATCTGCATAGTGCAACGATTAGTTAGGGGTCCTAAGAGAGAGATGTCTGCTGAAATGATGCCAAATATTGCTTTGGTTATATAGCACCTGTCACATGAACATCCACAAAGATTTTACTTTTTTTATTATTTTTTTTTTTTTTAGTTTCTGCTTCTATTTTATTTTAGTTTCCTTTAGTGTTTAAGCACCTAAAAATGAGATAATGTTTTTTATCTATACAGCAGCAGTCTTCAGCTGGCTCCTACTCTACCTCTTCTGGTTTATCCTTTTATAGTAATAGTGAAGGACTTCGGTGCTTTTTCCTTCAGCAAAAATCCAGCAAGCTTGTTGCTTTGAAATACAGTTGGGAAATGCTACCTTAAAAACCTAGTTATGTCCTTAGAATAGATTAAGAGTCTGATGTTTCTAATAATAATAAATTAGCAAGACAGCACATTTTCTGCATGGTAACTGACTGGAAGGCAACAAGATTACTTACAGTGTTTAGTTTCAAATATTAGTTTTCTCTTCCTTAAATTGCATTAGTTATATCTAATTATAGCTACAGTTTGTGGTAATCAATTTGAAGCATAACGATGTGAGGTACCTCTCTCTATAAAGAATATATTTTGACTTGGAACATTAGAGGTATTTTGAATGCCGTGTGATTTTCATTTATGATTTGATTACACAGGTAATTGAAATGTGACAGACTCTGATAACATTTTGTTGGAACAAATTGGTGAGTTCAACTTGTTTCTGAGATCTATCTATCTATCTATCTATATTTTTTTTTGCCTTCATAAAGGTGAAAAAAATGAGAGTTTTCATCTGCTTGCCATACAGGTATTTATGAAGCATTTAATCTTTTTGCACTGGGTCTTAATTTTCCTTTCCATTGTGATGTCCATTGGAAGAAAAAAAAAACAAACCAATCCCCCCACCAACCCAAGGAAATAAACCCAGCAACAGAGCTGTTAGTGTCCAATGACAGCAAACCAGATTTAAACATACTTTGGCAATTTAGGTGTAGATTATAATGTCAACTCAAAACTGTGCCATTGCAATTATGATATTCACAATTAAGTTATCTAGTAATTGAATTACTTCTTGA
Source organism: Rynchops niger (assembly GCA_013400035.1). NCBI lineage: Eukaryota > Metazoa > Chordata > Aves > Charadriiformes > Laridae > Rynchops > Rynchops niger. The sequence goes on along the minus strand of VXBH01009815.1, from coordinate 81,449 downwards.
TTATGATGAATTGCAAAACTGTGCTGTCACTTAAAGACTCTAGAGTAGCTCAATATTCGGTAAACATCTGTAAATGCTGTTACAGCTTTTTCCTTGTGATGAAACTGAATGACTAACCTTAGGTCGAATGTCATTTAAAACAAGTATTTTTACTTCCATCTTGTAATATGTCTGGGGACTGATTGTGCTACTGCACACGTCAGCACACAAAACATTTATTCATAAATAAATTGTTCAAAATACTTTAAATGCTATATACATAAAGCTATTACATGTGATTAGATTGTACATGGCTGAATTTTAATCTTGGATAACTTGATTTTAGGCTCCAGTCATGCAATTGTACACACTTAGATTCACTTAAAGAGTAGATTCACGAACTGCAGCAACTTGTTCATTTACGAAGAACTAAAGTGTGCATATAAATTCTCCCAGCATTGAGACTTAAGTATGTTGTGATAAATTGTTTTGATGAAAAGGATAAAAACAAACAAAAGCAGAATAAACAGAAACTGTTGTTTTCCTTTGGTGGAGAATCTGGGGAAGGATAGAGGGAGGGAAAGTAAAATGAGTAGCGTTCTCTACCAGACAAAAAGAAAAACTTGACTCTGAAACTTCCTGCAGAATGCAAATTTCTAATAAGTTAATTCAAGACTACTGATCCATATTGTTATGGATACTATTGAAATGTTTCACTGAGGAAGTGTCTAACATTTAATTTAGATAATGTATTGAGAGATTTGTACCTACCCATATGTGTAAATACACACATATGGCTACACACTACAAGTATGGGTGCCCTGACATAGGTAATATTACAGGTACTCTTCTAATACCGTGATTTGCAATTTTTTGTCTTTCTTCTGCTATTTGTAGATCACTAAAATTTCTCCATGGGAGATGTGGAACCCTGTGTATTAGATTTAAGCTCACAAAAAGCAAGCCTGCTTTTCCTGGCAATCTTTGAAATTGTCACAGATTTGTAGAGGGTCATAAGGTTAATAGCAACTTCGAACTAAGTTTGAATGTCTTGCAATTGGTTTTATTTTCTTTTTCAATTCATTATCAGCAGTGTTTAAAAAAAATAGCAATTAGGCATTCTGATAATTTTTGGGGTGAAAATAATGTGATCTAAGCTAACTTTTCTTAGTGCTTCCTAGTGTTTTCCTGTGTTCAAAACCAAAAGAACCCTTCATTATTTGGTGTACACGTGTGTGTTGTTTTGTGTGAGAAGGTTTAGTGCAATGAGCTTGCTGCCTTCAGTTACATGTTGAAACAGATGAACCATGGGCACTTCCTGAGATTTTGTGTGTGCAAGCTGATTCTCAACACCCTTTCCTGGGGCAGAAGGTTGCCCGGCTCCTTCCAAAGTGTGTCCTTCCAGTGCCACCTCTTGGTAGGTTCACACACTGACATAGCTGGAGAGTTAATTTTCGTGAGTGAAGAGGTAGGCATACCCCTTAAAACAGAAACAACCTTCTGTGCCGTTAGCTGCCCGCTGAGCATTAACCTCCTAGAGTATCAGTGGATACATGCAACCCTGGACTCCACATTTATTTGTTGAATATACAGTAGGCCTTATTCAAAGCGGAAGCTGGCTAATGCACCACGGATGGGTTTAGTGATGTTGCTACAAAGGTTTGCATGCATTTGGATTTAGCTCAGTAAATAGAAAGCTGTAATGTAATGTTTTCCAGCAGATTTTTATCAATTCAGTGTGTCTAGGAGCCTGGGTTATAGTGCTGAGTCGTCAGCAATTTTTACAGCTGATGTGAAAGGAGATGTGCGTTGGGCATAGAAAGGGTTGTATAATTTTGTGTGCTCTGAGGAGTAAAATCAAGGAGCATGTCCTTTCAGAATGTCCTGCTTCCTGCTTCTCCCAAGATATCTATAGTGCTTCAGATTTTAGGGAGGAATATTTTCAGGTGGATAATGGCAGTACACACTCAGCTTCCTGCAAGAGGATCCAATAACGAAGGGCGGTGGGTACTTAGCACCTCGTCTTCAGATCTCTCAGGTTCTTCATTCTGTCTTGATTTGATACCTTTCTCCTTTTTTAGGCTGTTGTTTAGGATTTTCTGTTGATTTACAAAATGGTAAATCTGCAGGTGAATGCTATTTGCTCAATAGCCCTTTCATGCTTAGGCATAGCAGAGCAAAGAGTGTCAATTTTGACCTTTGGTCAGTTTGTTGCATTAGCATTGCTGCTTTACGGAGATGGTATTGGTGGTTATAGTGCTATAATCAATTGCTCCTTTACCCTTTACTTTGTTATGGGTTATACCTAAAAGTGCTGAGAAAAGCTAGAGATGAAGAAATAGCTTTAGAGAATACTCCATAAAGATGCTCATCTAATCTAATAATATAGGTTGAACAGATGAAAAGAAATTGAAAAGCGCTATTCAAATACCAGACAATACCAAAGAAATCATCCTGCGAAAGTGTTTTACAAGGATAATTAGGAAAGAAAACCACCTGTAACTGTACACACTTGAATGGGAACAGGGAGGTGAAAAGCTTTCATTATGTCAGTGGAGAAGGTGAAAAGCTTAATTTTTCTTTCGAGTTTACTCCTAATGAAATTGTGGATTCCTGACTGACAATTGAGCCCAAAAGCCCTACTGCCAATCTCGGTAAGGGCATTCTTACTAATTTCAGCAGCAGATACTTGAGGTTTAATTGCTTCAGCATTTCTGGTGATTCTGTCCCCACCTTGTGTTTTGAAAGCCCTTCATAATGCTTTTTGAAGGTCATATACAAGCATCATCACTTTCTCCTGGCTCCACTGGCAAGGCACAGGTCTCCAGGGACATAGAAAAGAATGAGTTTTCTCTGTAGTTTATCTTAAAGATGTAGAGATGCAGAAGTGTCTGAAATTCCTTTTGTCTGTGTGTATGTGTGTGTTCAGTGTTTATTTGTTGGACCTGATTGGAGGGTCGCTCAAAAAGAATGAAAATTATAGTATCTTGCCCCCAGCAACAAGATTGACCCCTTTCATAAGTAGTGCAACTGCTCAGAAGAGAAAATATCAGGCTTCTTAATGGAGAATTGCAAACTGCTCTCAATAAGTTCTTTTAAATTTTATTTTTGAGGTTGCTGAAACTATTAACAAAGTTTGTTCATCCAAAACGTTTATTTTGGAAATGTTAAAATTAACATTGGGGTTTGGTCACCATTGCCCAGATTGTGGTGGAAAATTTGTTCCCTTTGATGCCTGAACATCAAATAGGTCAGAAGATGGGATGCTTCTTGGGACTATATGAGGTGTGGTTTAGGAATTCCGTTTACATGTTTCAGAGCCAGGATGAGAATTTTTTTTTTCCTTCTTTCTCCTTCTTCTTGAAAACCAGTGTACAAGATCATGCTTTGTGACTTTCTCATCTGCCTGTCCTATAAAAAATTCACTAAGCTTTGTGCAAATACTGGGCCAGAGAGAGCTTGAAACAGTTGAGGCTCTAGGCTTGTGTTGTGGTTTAACAAAACCATGACGGCTTCTAAGTCAGGACATTCACATGGGACACAAGAGACTGGCCTGCTTGGAGTGTGGTGATGTTATAAAGATTAATTTCTCTTTGGGGTCAAAATGGAATTATTTGCATTGTCTTTGTGGTTCAATGAGGTGTTTCTTGTAGCTCTCTGCATGAAGGTTTTGTTCAAGTATTACAAAATCTGGAGCTCTGTTGGCTCACATTGAGTTAAGCAAGCTACGTTGTTTCACTCTAAAACAGTGGGCAGTAAGACGAACTTTCTAAACTGTCTTTTAAGCAGCATACCTGCTTTATATCACTACATCATATAGTAGCTATATAGCCATTCTGTATTTGTTCCTGCTCATTTTTGCTATTCTGAGTACAGCGGAGTGTTTCAGAAGTTTCTGAGTAGAAAGTGGTTATGACAAGGCTTGAGTTCTGAGGTGCAATCTATTCAATATTAAATTGAAAGCTTGGCCCAGCTGAAGCTGATGCAAATACCTGTCTTCTCCCTTGAAGCCACCTTGTCCTGCCCTTCGGCTGTATTCAGTGTATTCAGACTGTCAGTGTACGCCTCTGCGTACAGTAGTTAATGCTCTACTCTTAGGATTATCTGCATTAAGAGACCAAAACCAGACTTTGATTCTGCTGTCACATTCAAAGTGTGAAGAGAATTGATTTGATCCAGGAAAGTTTCTGATTGAGATTTAAGGAGAATATTTTTGTGTCTGTCAGTGCCGTCTGTTTTGCCTTACGTGTAAGGCCTGCGTCTTTGATTTGGACAGCTGCCTCTGCCCGTTGTAAAATCAACCTGACAAGTTTAGAGTCCGTGATGCCCTTTTTTGTAATTACGTGTTTCTTTCTGAAACACAGCAGAGCTGATCTTGGTAGAATGTGGTGATCTCTCCCACAGCATATTTTATAGGCAAGTGATTACAATGCAAGTAGTGTGTTGCAATAATAATAAATCATTAACATGTAGTAATAACTTGTATATACGGAAACCTGCCTGAATAGCTTCTATAATTTTCTGTCATGTATGTGTTTCCCCTTTTTAAATTTCTTCCCTATAAGTTGCAGAAGTTTTAATGGGGTATGGAGGTCCCCAAGGTCTCATTCATCACAGGCATAGTTACTGAAGTGTGTCTTCATTTTTCAGATCTTCTCCCAAGATTCTCCTTCCTTGGTTTGATTAATGGGTAGGAGGAGAAGGGTGCATGGAGTGGTTAGAGGCATGCACTTCCTCTGCCTTTCAGAGATGCATCCCAGGCTCGTGGCACAGGGGAAAGCTACTAGGGAAGAGATGAGTTTTCTGAAGTGCAGCACGATTTAGAGTCAGATTGCAAGTAAGATAAAGTCATTAGGTCTGATGATGGTATTCTGGATGCTCTGGAAACTTGGCAATGAGAGTGGGACAAGACTTTCTGAACTCAAGTGACGTTCCTGATGTGAGATGACTCTTCTACAACGAAAGCATGTGAAAAAACATGATTAATGGAAGCAATACCACTGATTTCGGGCATAGTCAAAGCCAGCGGGGAGTTACAACAGCTTGCAGGATAAGCACTGCAGAGGGTATTTCCTCACAGTGTACACTCCAGAGCCACAGCAATGTCTGTTGAAGAACAGCTTGAAGAGAAATGTAGGTGATGAGATGCTTCTTTCTTCCTTGCCCTGGGAAGAGGACCATCAGTTTTCCACTGTGGTGGCAGCAGAATAGTCCAAATGGTCCCAACTGATAACGGTGGGAACCAGAGAGTATTTTCGATCACCAAGAGTCAAACTGATCTCTCCCTGTATTAGGCACATCATCTCTGCTAATTGTCTGGGCTCTTTCTGTGCCTGATTTAGATTTCTCTGAGTGTAAAACACACCTAAAGTGGATGAAATTAGCTGCCTTTTGGTGACATCTCTCATGGTTCCTAATGGGAGGCTTGGTTAACTGGCCTAGACTGGGTAGCTGACTGAAGTGAGGTGAGGTGATCCCTGCCAAGTTGCAAAGTTTATCCTGTGAGAGCAAGCTTGTTGAAAAACTCAGCTAGGCTTTAACTTGACATCCTGGTGGACTACTTGAATCTTTCTGATCATACTGCGAGGTATTATGTTCTGGCAAAGTAGATGGATGATTTTCTTGCTCAGGGAGACCACAGCCCTTGTAGCCTCTGTGCTGGAGAGAGAAGGGAGGGGTAGATAATGGGAGGAGGAAGAGAAAGGCATGGAGAAAATATTGGCAGGCTTCTTACACCTTCTAACAGCACCACTGATTGTAAATGTGGTAGGAGGTAGAGGCAAACTTATGTGGAATGTAAACTGCTACAGTTCATGGAAACTCTCTCCCTAAAACCTAATCTGTACTATACTGTCGTGTGGCCCACCAGAACTTCTGATATATTACCTTTGGCACAAGTTATGCTGTTTTGTTTCATGCACTGAATCAAAATGGAGTATGATATTGTCCAAAAGCAGGAACTGAAAAAATTCCTGTAGAGTTAATGTTTGAGAGAGGCTTTCTCATCTCCAGTAATACCTCAACTAAACTAGGTGATTGGAATTGAGCAGTTTGTCAATTAAATTCTGCACCAAATAAAAACTACCAAGTAGCATTCTGGTCAGATGCTTTCCAGACAACTTTAAGAGATTTGTCCGTTGCAGAGAATAACAAGATTCAAACAAGATTACTTTGTGCTGTGATTCTTTCACAAGATCTGCCTATTGGCAACACGCAATTTGGAAAGCTTTAACTAATGAATGGGTTCTTACTTGAGTTCCTAGATGAGAACCCAACCTAGGAGAAACAACAAGCATCATACTGAGAAATTATTACCCTGCTCAATCTTGCATTCTCTGAGCCTAGATCTAGGTTTCAAGTGTCAATGGGAGTTAAACGCTTAATCCCGTTTTCAAAGGCTTTTAAATGCGTAAGCCAAAGTTCATCTGAGTGGTACAGAGGGGCCTAACAACCCAGATCTTTCCGTTTGCATCCCTAACTCCCAATGATTTTCAGTTGAAAGCTGGGGTCCCTGAGCAGTTTATGAGCTCCTGAAATGCTTACCTCTTCTGTATGTATCGGGAGGGATTGCAGTAATAAAGTGCAGTCAGGTGGTCCTCTGTCTGAAGCAGATGTGTAAGTGTATCAAAGGGAACTGTTTGTCCCAGCAGTTGCTGGGAAGAGGTGGGGAATAGTCGTGGGTGAATTCAACAACAGGTAACTGAATAATACATTTGCTTAGTTGCGTGAGAACTTGTTCACTCTCTCCTTTTGCATTTATATGTCGCCTGAGAATAGAGCATTATTTACAGCTCATTCCACACTGAATTATTTCATTTGCTCATTATTCCAAATAAGAACTTTTTGTATGTCTCTATCACAGGTGAAGAAATCTAAACACAGCACATCTGCAAACAGAGCTGCTGCTGTATTTCTTATGAACAAATAGACAAATGGTAGGAAAAATATTCTCAGATCACTGCTGTGTCAGTGTGTTTCATCAGGATTAACTTCAGCCTGTGGGTGTCTGTGTATCTTTCTTCACAAACATTTGTGATTTCCTGGCACTAGTCACCTAGTCCATACCAACAGAAACTTTTACGATGAGATGAGTTACACAGATCGAGGAGAAACATTAGCGCAGCAGTTTGAAATGATTGAGATGTGCAGTGCCTTGCCCGAAAAGCTAGTTAGTTTGCTACTTTGACAAGGCAATTTAACTATAGAAAAGTGTTGATAGTGATCAAAACACATTGCAGTGTGGAGACGGTGGGTTTTTCAAACAGAATCAAAGCTCTGTAAGCCTGCTAATTATGCCAAAGTCTATGTACCTTAAGTTACCCAAGTTCTTAAATGACTTAAATGTTTTGGAAATACTGCCTCTAAAAAGGGGCTACAGAGAGTCCCAAGACCTAAACTTCATTTAATTCTCATGAGGTAAGGTTTGAAAAATTACCGGAGTAGGGATGGGATTTCTGTATTTTTATAATTTTTGATGTCTGTCTCTAGAACTTCAAAGGCAGACTATGGAAGTGGACTCCAAAGACAGAAAGGTATGCTTTGGTGTTTATTTTCTTGAGATTTATTGTTTGAATCCATGGATTTGCTATCTAAAGAGAATGTCATGCAGTGTGCTGGATTGAAAATTCCCTTCTAAATATCACTGGGTATTCCATACATTAGTCCTGAGCTGCGTGCAATCTCTGGTTGACTTGTCCCTATTCTGGTGGTCTGTAACAGTGGAGCGCTTCAGTTGCTCCTTGTAGCTTTCTGTAGCCTTTTTTGTACTGATGTTGTTTCCTTGTGTCATAGCGCTGCTTGCATTCTTCAACCGTGCTTAGATCTCTTATTGAGCTTGATGCTGAACAAGTGATCTCAAGGGATAAAAGGTACGGGAAGAGAGGCAAGAGGATTTAAAAGGACCTGCCCAGAAGTATGGTTGCATTGTCTTTGGTCTTACTTATTTTAGCTTAATCAGGGATGTGAAGGTCATGTCCATTGGCTTGGGTGGTTTATTCTTTGGATAAACTCCAGCTTTTGTTATCTACTGTGGGAAATGTGTAATGGCACTAAAACAGCATGAGAAGGGGATAACAGCCCCAGTACCTGGCACTTCTACATTTTCCTCAGCTATGTTGGGCTTCTGTCAACAACTGACTACAATTTTTTTTTTATTATTGTTGTTCATCTTCAGGTCACTCCCATGATCTCATCTTGCATGAGAGAGAAAAACCAAATTAGTTTCTCCAAAAAATTGAATTGATGAAATACAGTTTATGACAGCAGTCTGGCTTCCTTAGAGCAGCAGCTCTCTTATCAGGATCACAGCCTGAGGAGCTCTACAGCCCCTTTGTTTTTATGGTAATCAGATTGTTTCATCCCAGAATCCAAAATGCTGTTGGAGCATATTTAATATTCTAGCCTTTCCATGTGTCAAACAAACATTTGAGCTGTATCTAAGCTGGAAAACAAAATTACATTTTTTTTTTTCCTGTACCTCTGTATGGCTGTCTGTCTTTACACATATTGGTGAAGGGCTTTTCTTCGACCGAAATACTGCAGGGAAAGGTGAAGCTGTATCTCACCAGCCACAGAAAAACCTAACGTTAGTGACAACAGAGACACTGCAGAACAAGTAAGGAGAGCATCAGATTCTGAATGCTACTTCATGATTGATGAAGATATGGGTGGTGCTGGTGGAATTTTCCAAAGCATCCAGGATTGACTGACTCTCTTGCCATAAATTACTCTGGAAGACCCCATTTGCAAAGTGATTTAAAAAAAAAAGGCTGGATATAGAAGAGGAGCTCTGAATGTCAAGCACTGATTTCTTGCCCAAAGCAAAATTGTCTTACACAGTATGGTACAGTCTATGTACCTGTCTTTTACAGACCTAATTATAAGGATAACGAATCTTTTCTTTATTTTTTTTGGAAACTCACCTAAAAACTGTCTTTAAAATCATAGCCCTCCTTATTCACATAACAAGATTAGAGACAATAAGCAGACAATACGCCATAGATTATTTTGCTAGGTGATAATGAAAGGCAAGGTGTTCAGAAGACATATTACTTAATTTTTAAAAAAGGTAGTTAAATATATAAATCTTTTCTCATAAATTCTCCCTGAATAGTCTTACTTGGAAATTTATCATGTAGAAGTATTTTAGTTTCACAATTCATTTTTTCCTACTTTACATCTTTAAGTTGGAGATTGATGCCTGATTAAAACATCTCTCCCACACCAGAGAAATTTCCAATTAAAGAAAATCCTTAGCAAACAGGAACATGTCAAGTTAGAAAAATCACAGCTACCTGCTCTGTGGATTTTCCACCACATACTGACACCTGAGCTCTTTGTAGAGTACAAGAATAATTACAGTGCATTTGCATAGGCTGGTGCCGAGTTCTTGCAAAATAAATGCAGGAAAGGATTAGCATGCTTATTCACAGATCTTGCATATTTATACACTGGATTCTTGAAATAATTGTCTCCTCTTTCCCCTGCCCCCCCGATTTTATTGTCATATAATGTTTCTAGCTTGAAAATTTTAGATAGAAAATTACTTTCAAACTAACTATATTGGAATTTGTAGAAGGAACCAAGTAGAAACAAAATCAATTTATTAAGTAAATATTGGCTCTGCCTGAATTTTTTATGTGCTCTTTAAGTGTGGGGCCAGCGTGTATGATAACTTAAATGGTATTTCCACCTAGTTGAGGACAGTCAGGATTCTCCAAGGATAAGCAGTTGACTCTAGCTGGGATCGAACATCAGCCTATAGTTTGTGTTTTTGCTAAAATGATAACTAGAAACAGCAGCTGAGATCAGGCCCCTGAGTACTCAGCTCTGTACACAGAGAAAGCATACTCAACACAAGACCTACGTGAACAAGAGGCTTAAAAAGGGAGAATGAAGGCAGTGCTCTGAGAAGTTACTTGCTTGCTTGAGCTCTTCTCTATGCTGACTAAGAGAACTGGAACAGTCCTTGTGGGTTACTCAACTCGAATGTCTGCCTTCAGGTGCCAAGTTCTTCCCCAAGAAACCTGTTTCTATGTAGTCTGTTTGACTCTCAATGTCCTACCTAGCATAGCTTCTACTGTTTCATTTGATAGGCATTTCTGTGTCACAGTAAAGAAGTAATGTTCTGCCATTGGTAAATGGAAAATCAAGAAGAGCTCTCAAGTAGCAGAGATATTGTAGGAAAAGTCTGGACACACTTTTGCAGAGGATGGAGATGGCTCTAGGCAATCTTTTAAGGTGCTTTTCGGTCCTGTGTCTCTGACTTTCTTGGCCCTTCAAAGAGATGATGCCTTCTGAGAATTAAAATTTAATTTCATTAATATTGTTCTCTATTGATTTGTTTATTGCTAGTGGACAGAGCACTAATGGGAGCACAGAAGGGCCTGTGTTTTCTTTCCAGTTTTACTACTAGCCTGCTGCGTGACTTCATGACCCTGCTGATCAGAGAGACTTTAAGAACCTCCTAGTGTGTCTTTGTTACAGGGACGGGACGCTGCACAGTCCTCTTAAATGTTAGAAATACACCTGTCTTTTCATGGTGAGCACTGCTTTTGGTGAGCAACTGCCATGCTTAAAGAAACTCTGCAAGCTTATGTACTGCATTGCAGAAAAAAATGTTTTTAATATTTTTTAAATTATTTTTTTAATTAGAATATGTACTGTGTTCCTTTTATTTATTGCAATTTATTTCTGGGTACTAAACTGCACGTTAACATGGGTAGAAAGATCCTTATTGCTTTGCTTAAGAGTCAATAAGACTTAAATTAAATAAATGAATAAATTATTTACCCAGCATGGGTGTGAATTACACACCTTTTGCCTGTAAAGCTATGCACTGCAAAAGTTATTTTTGATCCTGCAAATTGAAGGGGTTTTGAGATTATGGACTAGGCTTTTGAAAGCTCTCATAGCTGATCTCACTCAGAACAATGGAGAAGAGCTTCCCCATTGAGAACAAAGGGAGCTGTGAGGTGTTGAGCACATTTGAAACTTCATCCATACAGCTTTAGACTGTGCGTTTTGTTAAGGAGTCTCTCTGAAGGTCCGGTAGAAAGACTTAGCTTCAGCAGGCAATACCACCAAGGGATGCTTATTTTTCCTCAGTTGGGCAAGCTAGGGCATTCTGGAAAGTATGACTCCTAGATTCCAGGCTTGGAAGAACAATTTTGTTTCTAGCCTGAAAATTTTCAACTGCTGCTTAGTATAGGTCTGCTGCATTCACACCTATTTTTAAGCCTCAGCCCTCCACCTATTGCGTATTTCTCCCTTGGTGTTTGCACTCACTTCCCTCTGACAAGACAGGGTCTTTGCCTGCTTTTTCAACAGTGAACCCTTCCTTCAGTTCTTCTTGGTCTCTCTCCTTCCAGGACTTTCTTCACAGAAGCCTTTGGGGCTGACTTTTCAGAAATATGATCTCTTCACTCTGCTTTCCCACCAATAAAGTCTTGTGCTAAAGCAGTAAGCGCTTTTCAACACTGACTTCCCTGTGAGAAAGTTGAATGGTTGTGGTTTAAAAACAGATATCTGCATTTCTTTGTTGCCTGTTAATGTCACAGTATCAAAGTGCTTCAGTACAGACTCTCTTATCTCTGTGAAGCAGAAAAGGACTTTTATATCCATTTTGCAGAGGAGATGTAGTACAGAGATGGTGCTGGATGACATTTTACTTAAGAAGCAGAAATATAAGCGTGGTCCATATTAAATATACTATAATAAAATTGTAAATCTAGAATCATTTTAGCTTTACATGTGTGTCTAGCAGGGACTTGGATGGGTTGGTCCTTGGCTCTGCCTGCATGACATATTCATCAAACAAAGCTAAATTCGTTACTGATAAAATCTCCAGATGACAGTAAGGCTAAAGGAGTAGCAATTAATAAAGAAGAGGTTGAAATCGTTGCCGTCTGCATGCAGCTTATTAAAAAACTGCAAACAATGTGCATTCCAGTATGATCATGTGAAAAGAGGAAGAATTCTCACCCATGTACGTGCATGGGTGGGGGCTCTGTCGTAGGACATCATGTCTCTAGAAAAGAGCTGGGCACTATGATGGGTGATGAAAGGGATATTGAATGATGGATGCCCTATGGTGCTTATGAGTGAAGAGACTTACATGAATCCCAAATACATAAAGAGCAATATACAGTTGGAGCACAATGTTTTATGTTGTGCTTTGGGTACTGTTACGACCACTTCTGCAATGCATCTTTAATTTTCCTTTCTATAGCTTAAGAAGTAGTGGGAAAATTGAGAACTGCAAGGAGGATAACTGAGATACTGAAAATTGAGCTATTGGTTATAAGCATACTTGATTATGTATTCTATTTCTTCAAAGAAGTAGTAGATGAATGTGATGACAGTCTAGCAATACCTATTTGAAAGCTTGAGAAATACAGGTGTCCAGCTATCAAAGGCACAGCAACATGCAGTGACTAAAAATTGAAAGCACAGCTTCGTTTTGAGTGATCAGGATAATTCATGTCCAAATTTTTCAGGCGTCATTGCAGATCCACCCCACAATGAAGATTAAATATGAAGGAACAACTGTTCCTAGTGCATGTCATACCGGAATTGAAGCTGGAAGAGGAAATTGCTTCTAGATGGCTGTATCATCTGAGTCTTGAGGCAGTACTTAACCCCAAGGCTGGGGTTGCTTGGTTTTGGTTTTGTTTTTTTTGTTTGTTTGTTTGTTGGTTGGTTTTTCTCCCCCTTTTTCTTAAACATCCTGGATGTAAAATGCAATATCCTATTTCCAGCTCTACAAAACTGGACGTGTTCTAGTTAGGGCCCTCAAGACTAGAAGCTGCAGTGGTCTGCTGCCTTTGCTTCCTAAGGAACTAGGAGAACAGTAAGAAATAATGGAGAACTTTAGTAGGAAACTAGAAGGCATCCCATTTCTGCAGTGTCACCAAATTTACTTGTATATTTGATTTAGGTGATAGCTTGCTACTTGAGTAGCTCTGTACTATCCTCTTTCCTATTCATTCACACCTGCTCTCCTAAGAATTCATTCAAACTCGAAGAGTAAATTATCATCTTCAATGCTTATTTCATTATATCTAGCACTGAATCCACTGATTTCCATAAAATTTATCCGGAGGGGTACTGTGTCATTTTCCTGAACATTGCAGTAGACACCTTAAAATGTATATGCTGATTGAATGTAGGAAAGCAGGATTTGAAGGTTATGAGCTCTCTTGCTTTTCTTAGCTATTCTGTATTGCCCTTATTTTCACATCAGTTCCCTGCCAACTTCTTTTCTGTATGAAGTAATCATATTCAGGATTAGATTGTAGGATAGCAATAATAAGAGAAGACTTTTTTTTTTTTTTTTATTTTAAACAGCATGGCATGTACCCATGCTCAAAAGATTCTTGGAATATGGCCATGACCTCTTTTCCTTCCTGTTCTTTCACCATCACACGTGCACGTGATGGGAGGGGCAGTTGTTGCCAAGTACTGAATTGCACAAGGTCCAAGGGGTGTTTTCCCTTCTCTCATCAGCCAAGGTGAAGCGCTTGTTGCAACCACGGTAAGGTCCAATAATGTGCACGTTGATGAGAAAACTGCAGAGCAAATAGAAGTACGGCAGCCTTTTGTGTTTGTGATTCAGCAGGCACACAAATCTGAAAGTGCCTCTTCTGCTTTGACATTATCTACGGGTTCAATCTACAATATGCTGATTCTATCATAATACAGAAAATTGGTTAATTCCCTCTGGAAATTTACAATAAAAATAATTCTCCCCTTGAACTGTTCTTGCTTCTTCCTTTGATTGGATGATGCTATCGCCTTTATTGTTAAGCGGGGGACAAAGAGAGCATTTTTATTGCAAAGTATGTGCTTTTATATAAAATCTGCACACTTTCCGCACATACTTTACACTTTCCCTATAAATATTGGCAAGTGAAGATAATTAGTCAAACATATTTCCAAGTTGCCAGGGCACGTGCGAAACTTAATCATTTGCAAGTGGATATCAAATCACTTGAAATTTCCTTCCCCCTTTGTGAAATTTTTTTCCCTCCCCATGCCTTGGCTTCTTCATTTCTTTTGTTGTCCTCAGGTGGGGTGTCCAGCTCAGCACTGGAATTACGGGTATTGGCTGATAGGGTGATTTTACTGTCCCAATAGAATCTATTCTACTAGTTAAATGGATGTGTTTTATTCATCCACCTATGGAAGGCGAAATAGCTTGGCAATAGCAAAAAACTCTAATTCAAATTTTACACCTGTTTCTGTGGAGCAAAAACTATCCAGGAGCTCTAGGAATAAGGCATACATTGTTTTGTCAGGGAAAGTAATTAAGCACCCGTGCAACTTCACTGTCGTGTGGATCGTGTGGATGAACTCTCTAAACTGTATAAAGTAGCTGCTAAGGGTCTGACAGACATCATGAGCTTGTCATGATAATTAGAAGGCGGGGCTCATGGCTGGTAGCATGAAAATAGATGAGATGAAGGAGATGGTGATCACCTCTTCTGGCTTCCTAATGTCAGACACTGGGAATTTCCTGAATTTTAGTGTCTTTATGGGTAATACACACTTGAAAGTCCTTGTGGCTCTGCTGTTAATGCACAGTGAAACAAGCCATATTTAATAGGATGCAACTTCTATTTTCCATATGTGTCATTGTAAAGCTTTGTAGGATCTTTGTGTCCTCTTTCTGAATTCACGTGTGATGAAAGAAGTTTTCAAAACAATGTTGTCAAGCGTTTGCCTTGTGATACAAATTAGCACATACTCCATAGCCTTGACTTGGAGTGAGCACAGATGGCTAGAAAAGGGCCCTCTGGGAGGTGGTCTGGTAGGGCTGCCTTGCCAAGTATGTGTTTGCCCAAAAAAACATTCTTAAAAATGACAGGCTGGTTGTGTAGTCCACAGAAGGAAATACGCACCTTGCTCAAACCAAGTACTTCAGGTTAATTGCCCTTGCTTGAATTGTAGACTAGTCATGACTGATGTTGATCTTCTCACAGACAGTTTTTGTCTATTAATAGTTGTCTTCTATTAATTATGCCTGTGGTAGAAAACACAGATGTAGAGAACCACAATTTTGTAATGTACCTCTGCAATCTTTGAGGCATGCTGGCAAATACAGGAATAATGTACTCATGCTGGTTCCTAAGCTTGGAAGGCTTTGTGAGAAACTCCCTGAAACAGAATTTCTCGATACAGTTGTAAGAAGCGTGATTTCTGCTTCTTATTGAGCTTTACTGGCTTGCTTAGTTCTCATAAAACATAGGAAGAAGGAATCTGCTGTGTAAAATCTTGGTTTTTCTTTTTTCTCTTACTTAATTTTTAACTCATTTATTTATTTACTTGCAAGAAGCAATTAGTTTTCTTTGCCCCAAAGTAATAGTTCTGTTGCTGATTTGGCATACCTTCAATGAGGCTAAATAAAAAAGATCTGCTTAATTTCTGGAAGACTAAAGAAAAATAACATGCCTGCCAAACACGTATCATTTTCATAGTCAGGCATTTAGGTTTGATATTAGTTCAAGCTTAGCAAAAGGGCAGGGAAGAAGGTCTGGCTCTGGCCAGAGACAGAGTAGGTAGAATTGCCACAGCCTTTGCATTGTCTTCCTTGCTTATTCTAGATTTTTGGGAAAACCATGCGAATGGCCACTGGCAAAGCTCAGGTGGAGTCATAGCAAACTGCAACTAGTTTTGAGGGGGAGAAAATAGCAGTAGGACCCTCAGAGCAGTTAATGCCTCTACAAGCAATGTTCCTGATATCAGAAGCAGGAATAGTTGGTCCGAGTTTGCATTTCAGCTTTCTCTGGGAAGAATAGACCACTCTCCTCCTGTGGCTGGCAGAGGCTCATGGGCTCCTGAGAAGCTGCATAATTAATCTGCAGTGAAAAACATATAATCTACACAAGTGCTCAGCCCCCATGGAAAGGGAAACGAGACAGAGACTCCTAATGTTTAGGCATTTTCTTAGGTCTTCTGCTTCTGAATGCAATGGTCTGTACTATTTCTTCTTCCCCAAAAGGGAAGGGTTATATTCTGAGGTGGCTAGAGAGCTAAGCTGATAGAAATAAAATGAAGGAAAGAATTTAGAAATATGTTAGTTGCTTGCATTAAACAGGATTTTTTTTTTTTTGGTTATTTATAAATGATCTAGACAGAACAAAGCTTTCAGAAACAATTAAAGGCTCTTAAGGAAACCGAGATTTAATTTTGCATTGAACTCTTTATGTACATCCAACTTAAAAATACTCTTTAAAAAAAAAGTCTCATAAATATTAAAAACTATTTGGTTGCAAGCTATTTTCCTTTTCCGTATTTGGAAATTTTTATGATTTTTTTTTTTCCTGAAGCAACTAAGCAACCTCTCATTCATGGGGAAAAGCTATCTGTAAGAGCTGTAAAATAATTTTGCCTGTAAAGTGACTTACCATCCTTTGGTATAACACATTCCAGACAAACAGTTTGTTGCCAGCCAAATGAGTTTATGATGAACAGTTGAGTTAAGGTATCGTTCTTGCTTTTTAACTGCTTCTGTGTAGTACATTACAGAAGTAGTGAGCCGAAGAATTGCCTGCCATGAGAACACACCCTGCAAATAAACTCACCCTTAATTCTGCATTTCTGGTCCCTTGTGATTATAAAACAATGATGCGCTTTCCATTTTGTATTAGAATATTGATATATATAACTGTTTTCAGGATTTACAGAGTTTTCTTTTTTGAGAGAGAGTTTATAAAAACACTCCTACTTGCTTGAACATGACAGGTTTGTATATCTATTAGGTATAAAGCTGGGCAGAGTCCATCAACTTTCCTTAAAATTGGACAAGATAGAATAGGGCATGTCAAGTTCTGTTCTGTTATGCCCTTTGAAATGGACATATATTACAACACTCTATTTAAAAAGAAAAAAAAAAAAAGAAGAAAAAAGTAATATCATAATGGTTTTCTTCAAAACACTTTGGAAGTTCCGGGGTATGGAAGGACTTATTTTGAGTTGCCACTTTCTGTTATGACAGTGGAAAGGAAATATTTTTTTGAATGAAGGTGAACGTTAGATTTCTGACAGGTGATCCCCACTGCAAAATGCCACAGTAGCCTCTTGTTTGCTCAACAGTCCAAAATGTTGGTCTTGCTGAGACATTGCAGATGTTGCTTTCAGCAGCTGTAATTATTTTCAGTTGTCCCTTATGATACAACATGTTTCTCGATCCTTTAATTAAATTAAGTATGTCCGGTCAGTAAGAGATCCCAGCTTTTACCGGTCAGTCAAAAATAACATGAATTGGAGACAAGATTGTATTGCTTTGACTACCTAGTGTGTTGGGTTTTTTTGAGGAGTAAGTACTGAAAAAAGGCAAATTAGGAATAACAAATAATTTTATTAATGATAGGGAATGAAGAGGGAAAAGAGTTCAGATACAATTTGAAAAGTTAAAGGAGAGAGGGATGGTTTTGCTGGTGGTTAGCAGTAGCATTTCAGCAACAGCAGCCAAAAATAGAATTGCTCCAGCATCACATGGCCTGGTTTGGAGAATGAAAGGAGACCACTGGGATGAGGCAGTATGACTTTGTAGAGTCTCCTAGTCTGGAGACTCTCTTGCCAGTATTTCCTACACCAGACTGATCAGCTGTAGTAGAATTAGACAGAAGCATCCAGAGTTGGTGTGAAGACCACGAGGGACAGAAAATGCAGCCTGGCTCTCGGCTAAGCAGTCTCAATAGCGTGGAGAATGGGAAGCTGCCCAGCAAGTTTTCACTTCAGGCTGTAAACTGCCAATTCTGTATTGGCTTTCTAAGAATGAAGAAATGTGAGTCAGTTTTGACTTCTCTTATTAAGCGTCTTTGTGAGTTGCCTTTTTGGACTTGCTGGAGTTTGAAGCCTGAGCCAAACTGCTGTGTTTTGAGATTTGCTTGTGTGTTAGTGGTGTTTGCTAATTTTCTCCAATTAAATGAAAAAAAAACAGCCCTGCTCGCTTCTTTTCTCTGTTGGTCCACAAAGCAATGGAAAGTAAAAAATGCAGAAACAGAAGGAAAAAAAATCCCGTATGTCTGTGTGATGCTGATCAACCCTGAAGACACAATTTTGGTAATCTGGTGCCAGTGCCACCAGCAATAATGCAATAGGAGCCTCTTAGTGATTAAATATCCTTCTTAACATCAGTAATAATTACTGTGTACACTTAAGCAATAAACTAATCCCTGACTCCAATCCCTTATAATTAAGCTTAATGAATTGAATTGTCTTTAGTGTCAGATAGGTCTAAACTTTTCCTAAAACTACAAGGAAAAGAGATATAATAAGAAGCTTTTGCAGGAATAATACAAGTATATTGTGACATCGTATTTCTTTAAAATAGGAATATCTGCAATTGACCAAAACACATATTTATTGAAAAAATATGTACAGGATTTGCTGCTCTTGCATTTGAGCCTGTTGTCTCCCTCCACCTCCTAGTTATAGAGGCTTCTTGATGTTTTTCAGAATTCCAACAAATATTTTGATGATGCTTTTATTCTCTCTTTTTAGTTCACTTTCTTGTATTATTTCTGAAACTGTTGCAATGGGAAAGAAGCTGGATCAATCAAGTAGTCATTATTGAGCTGGATTTTCAGAGCTTTCAGTAATGGTCTAATTCTGTTCATCATTTGACACGAGAAGAAGCAGTATTAGGGCCAGCAGAAAGCTCCGAGGTATTATTGCAATTTGAGCTATTTTAAGGACTTAAACTATTTTCTTCTCATTCAGTTTTGTGGATTTATTAAAAATAATAATAATAAAAAGATTCTGGACAGGATCTCATGGCGAAAAAGTTACATGACCCTAAATTATGGTTTGTAATTGATTGATCCTCAACATTCCAGACAGTCAATGGTACGAAGAAACATTTCATTCAATCCAGACAGGTTCCTACATGTGTGTAGTATAGCAGTTGCTGAAAATGGTTGAGGGACAGAGTGGGATCCTGGATCATGTAATTTCTTCTTGCTGCAAGGGGAAAGAAATACAAAAGGCTGTGGTTCTCCCCCCATGCCTTTGATAGTTGATCTCAATGTAGAGTGGTCTGGAATTGCATGTTTGGCACACATATTGTTTGGTTCTGCTGCTCATGCAAATGTGAAAATTTCCCAGGGCCTGCATCAAAACCTCATCTGTGGTAAACTGATGTCAGTGGACTTTGGTGCAGACTGGCCCCAGAGAACTGCAAAATGTTAAAAGGTCTGGATCTTCTGCGGGTTTCATGTGCCTAGATGTGCGCTTTAATAGCTATTTAGTGTCTTTAAAATGTCTGCTCTTTGCTGGTATTGACTTTTCTGAAAATTCCCTTAGATGGCACTTGGGCTGCCTTAAAAAAAAATTTAACTCAAATCCCTTACGCAATCCCCATTAAATATAAATGTTCGGTCATTTCAATCTCAATGTGAGATTTTTGTCTGAGGCAGGATTTAATGTGGTGCTCATTCACATCTGTAGGAATATATTAAAAAAAATCAGAATGACCCAATGTTCTAAAATGAAGCACATAAATCATATTATATCATTAATCAGATTGCCATATGTAGTTGTGAGCCTCAGCTTAATTTGACTGGGATATATCAAAATATAATGCATCAAGTAAAAGGTATTTTTAAAAGGGATGAAAGTAGCATGTACTCCATTACCATTTCTATTTTTTTTTATTAATGATCAAATGGAAAAAGCTCATTTGCAGTGGTGATGACTTGAAAACTTGGCAGTAGTGTTTTTGTGTTCCCGGTGAAATAAAAAAAAATGTGAGAGTACCTGTGCCTCAGAAATGGCAGAGGTTTGTGTGTGTACATAACTCTGTGTGTGCATATTCACATAATTTACATAATCCCATTTAAGAGCCTTTTTACAAATGGGGCAATGGAAAATGTCTTAAATGACACTTCTCTGGATATCCTCTGCACTTTCAGTGCAGTGAAATATGTAAACGTCCAATGAATCAAGTACTTCACAAGGCAAAGTGCCTCTGATTTTTCCATCCTTTATGCATATGAGATTGAATGTGTAGTTTTCTTGACTCAGACAGAAAGCAATCATCACATAAAAAATTCACCAGCCACAGCCTGGATTGCAACTGGCTGTATGATTTTAAAGGTCTTTTTATATGGTTTTCCCTTTTCCATTCTGCATAATACTTCTTACTCTGATCGAGATTTGGCTGCTTTATCACCATTCCCATCAGAATTTCTCTGTCTTTTATTTTTAAAGAATGTTTTTGAAAGGAATCAACTCATTGTGATTTTTACTTCTTTCTGAGCTTGACATTCATAATCACGAAAATCTAAAAATGTGCCGCTACTGTGCTGGAAATGGATATATTGCATGCTAATGAAGACGTCAAAGGAGGAACTGTTTTTATTATTTTAGTTTAAAAATGACAGATATATTTTCTTGAGTTAAAGAGCATGTTTGAGGTGGTTCAGGGAAGAAGCAGAAAGAGATACTAATTTACAAGATGAGCAAGGCTGTTTCTTGTCATCTTTCTGTGAGCATTTGGACTCTGGCAACTCTACTCACCTTTTTGTGGAGCTTACGAGGACTGCTTGAAAGTTTCTGTAGTTGGTTATAAACTATCTTTTTCTGTCTTTATATTTTATGGAACTTGGATTGAAAATGCCACCATTGTAAACAAATCACAAGCACTGAGTAAAATGTAAATACGAACTTCTAAGTTTAGGTGACAATTGTAATAAAAGCTCTAACTGTGGGAAGAAAGATAAAGCTAGTCACAGATGCACTTTCGTCTCTGCCTCAGAATTGCTGATGAGGTGTTTGAGAAGCTGAAATATAATAGAGATTTTTTTCTTTTCCTGAAATCCCTGTCATCATTGTGCTTATTTAAGATAACATTTCCTTTTACTATGATTCATTGCTGCCAATGCTTTTGACATTGCTACTTCAGAAGCCCACTTTCCTGATACTTCCAGATTACCTACTTCAAGCCATTTGCTTGTACGATCTGCAAAGGTTGTTTAGTGACTTGACGAATGGCAGTTAGTATGGTGGTGGGGGGAAAAAGGCACATAGGGGCTGCATTTCAGCTTTTCAGTTCATCTCAAGGCTTCAACAGCATCCTATCAAAAAGCTGCTTCTGAAAGATGGGTGACTATTTGTGCAAGCCAATAAATGGATTTCCTGGCTTATAGGGAAGTCACCTCTCTTTCTGGTTCAGTTTAAGGTGTAAGTGCAGACCAGGACCAGTAGAGCCAGAACTGGCTCCGTTTCTGACCATGCTGTCCTTGCCCATCTGATCTCTGCTGCTTTCTTCCTGTGCTGCATCTGCTAAGCGTGATCTTGCTCTGTGTTAGGTGACTTATATCTCATCTGTGTAAGCGGGCTCATCACTAAAACCTGTGTCTCTTGTATCTTTGAATTACAGGCTTTACAGCATAGGGTTAATTGCTGTATGCATTTTTCAGTGACAAATGGGTAAAAGTTTACATTCTGTGCATAGTTATCCCTCTCATGTTCTGTAACTTGCTCCATATCGCATTTGTCTGGCTGCTGGTTTTGCACTGTTTCACTGTATTTTTCTCATCCAAGTTGCTCCTTTAGGATGAGTTTTCTTCTCAATGTTACTGCATGCCCTTTGAAGAGCTGCACAGGGAAGCTGATACACCCCAGTTCCAAGTGTAGTCCATGCTGCTCCAACTCGAAATTCAGAACTGGAAACCAGCCTTGCCTTGATGGTGGCTTTATATTTCTAGTTCAGGGGCTGCAGCTAACATGAGTGCTTTGTCTTGGGTTGTGTGTGACACATATTGAAGAACACTGTCAGCCAGCCTCTAGATACCAGCAGAGAAGATGGAGGAAACAGAACTATAGACCTTTGCAGTGATTTGTTCAGGGCTAAATAGCAGTTTGGTCTCGGACATTGTTTTTCTTTTTCTTAGCAGAGTTGTGTACAGAGTGGGCTACGTTGCACTCTTGCACTGTACGGCCCTCTCTGCTTGTCAGTGGTACAGGTAGCTTTCAGCTTGTCACTTGCTTGATGTTGCTAGTGCTGCAATAAGCTTTCATATGTATGCATTCTTGCCAAGTATATGTCCTTTGTCTGGCCTAACCTACCTCTGTTCCTTCTCGTTTTTAAGCGTATATGACACATTAAAGCTATTGGTGGAAATTTCTTCTGGGAGATGGCACTGCGAGCTGAGAAAGTGAATGATAAGTAATGAGGAAAGTGGGGAGTAACGTGTGAATGCAAAAGTTTTATATTCTGAAAATTACTGTGGCACCGAAGTCCCCAGATGAGTAAAAACAATGCGTCAACATTTCATCACAGGCTCTCATCGAAACTTCAAATAGAATTTTTAGATCCATGTACTATCATGAAGTATTTATAATTGTTGTGCCAGGAAATCTAGCTGGTGATTCTCCAAAATCAAAGGATTAAAAATAAAAGGAACATAAATGAATAAATAATTACAGATGCTCTCTGTGGATTCTTTAAACCTAGGGTGTCAAAGTTTTTCTGTAGCAGGGGATGACTGACGTTTTCAATTGAGCTCCCCAGGAGAGAAATACAAAATGTGCCAGTAGAGGAGGGTAGGCTTTACTGTAGAGCTTCTAGTGAAATCAGTAGGAGATTTCACTAGGATATCTGTGCCCTGGTAGTTAGGGTAGGTGTTTGGGGTTTTTTTTAAGATATTCAGGCACCAAAATATATAGGCAACTGTTTAGTATCTCAATATCTCTCAGGATGTGGCCCTTGCTGAAGTGGATAGTTATGTTCAGCTGCAGCACGTAAACATTGTGTTATGCAGAGGGCATTGCTGCATAACGAAATCCTTAATTCTGAGTGAGGGCTTGGGCTTTCTTCATAGGATGTTGGAGAGAACTAGGGGCAAACAACAGTGGTTCTTGGAAACCATTGGGGCTCTGAGCTCCTAATATGATCAGGGTGGAAAGATGGAAGAAGCACAAGTTGAAGGCTTCTAGCTAAGGGGCTGGGGGGATGCTTCTGTCTGCTTGGTGTATTGCATGGGCAGGAAGCCAGGCTGCAGGAAGACAGACAACTGGTGGTGGAAGGCAGCAAAATCTCTTTGAGTAGCAAGGTAGTCAGAGATGGAAAACACTCAGATCTATCTGGTGCCATCAGCCTATTCACTGGACTTGGGACATACCCGTCCAGCAGTCTGAAAAGTAACCCAGGGTTTGCCTGCTGATACATCTGAAAGATACAGATGATTTCTGCACAAGTTTACTTTTACACAGCAATTGAGATCACACTGGTACTCCCAGGTCCACGCAAAAAGTCGTGCTGGGATGCCCTGTGTCCATACCCGGATGCCGGTGGGGTTGGGGCAGTGTGCAGGGTGAGTGAGACTGTATGCAAATGATACTCTTTCTGCACAAGGAGGGCTTCTTTTTTGTGAAGTGCCACGTACTTGTTGTGCTGGTGGTTGAGAATAGACCTGGTGGTTAGTCTTTGCTGTTTCTAATCGCCCAAATGAGACAGAGGTAGCTAAAGGCACTGGCATGGCTTGCAGGAGGTGCCAAGTAACACAGAACTGATTTTTTTTATTTGTTTTCTTTTTAATATGATAATGGCTACTAATGTCTTCCTGGGATGAGGTCAAAAGAAGTTCAGTTTGCAGAAAAGAAAAGAAATCACAGAATGGGCAAATGGGGGGGGTGGGGTGGGGGGGAGAAACAAAGAAAACAGGAGCACTTCAGAATCCTCACCACACCTCAGTATCTTGATTGAGCAGGTTGCTTTACCTTACTAGATCTCAGTTTTTTAGAAAGAGATCACATATTCTTTTAAGGTCTAGCGTGGCAGCATTGTATCTTAACGTGCATTTCTCAGCTTTTGGTGACACTCTGGTGTGTATTATGTTGTTCTGCTCTCGCTGCAAAGCTGAGTCAATCGCAGTGCCACAGTTAAATGCTGGATGATTTAGTGTGCCATCAAAAACTGCATAAACTACCTATTAGAAATGTATTAAACATTCAGCAGGAAATTGACTGTTCATATATCTCCTTGTTGTAAGAATACCTAAATAGTGTATCAGTCATTACCCAAATTATCTAAACTTAGTTAATTGCACAACAATGTGATGATGATTTTGTGACTGATGATTTTGATTAATAGAGTGCAAGACTGAAGTATGACAAAGATACTTGAAAAGATGTGGCTGGGTTTCCGTGAGCAAATGACAGGGAAATGTTTGCAGTGGTGTTCCCTAATTCCCACAAGGATCTAGGCTCTCAGGCCTGTGACCTTTTCTATAGCAGGTAGTTCTCCGTCCTTGTCATCACAATTCTAGTGGCAAATTCAATGAAACAAACGCTGTGCATTTCACACTAACAGCACTAATTTACTTTGCCATATTTATGCAAAGGAGAGAAACAATTTTTCAGTTATGTTAGATTTTTTTGAACAGACCTGAAAGAGCCTTTGAATCCCAAGATGATAATATGTGTCCTGACAGTGGTACAATTTCCTGTATTGATGGAGTAGGTTCACTGGTTGATTATTACTCACACACAATGGCAGAAAAATCCCAATTGCTAATCTGCATGTTAGTCTCATTTTGTTGTGAAGTGCTGGATAGGAAGCCAGCTCTAATGGTTTAAAATGTGATACGGTTTATTAGGGTGCTTTAAAATGTCTGACACCATTTTGAAATAGATACTGTCTTTCATATGGCTAAAATACCGCGTGAATATGTACTTACGCTCTAGAATGAGGGGATCAGTCCAAACAGATGATGGGAAAAGCAGTCTGTGCAGTGAAAGATACCGTGGGGATGCTCTTCACCACCATTCGTGCATTGGATGAGGCCACAGATAGTAAGGCCAGAATTAACTGTTTTCATCATATCTGGCATTTGTAGGAAACGACGTGGAGCATTGCCATGCCTCGTAGCTTCCATTTGAGCTTCATTACTCCTCTAAAAGTCTGTCTGCGTTTTCAGAGTATTTCTGTGCTTTCATTTTGAAAATACAGAATGCCTGGAAGCCAGAAAGAATGGTTGGGAATGGGAAACATACCTTGAGTTAAAAGAAATACAGAGGACATTTGGAGGAGTTTATAACATCATAAGTGAATTAAATATTTGCCCTGTATTGACAGCATGTCTGGGGAGAAAGAGCATCTTTAAAAGGAACCATGGTCCTCTCACTTTCATCCAGGCTGACTTATGGTTTGACAGTCTCTAAGCAATGTCTCTAATCTCTGGCTGATTTGTCCCTGACATGTGTCAAGGAGTACGTTTTCTTGTCACGTCTTCTCCAGGGAATAGAGAATATTAATATTAGGCCTTACCCTGTTACTGTTCTGAGGTTTTTCCTGAGGTGAGAGAGAAAGCCCTTCTCATTTGAGAGCTGCAAATTCTGGAGGAAATAAATTTTGTCCATGGTTGGGCCCAAGACCCAGAAGATTGTCAAAGCTTAGAGATGGGTTCTCTGTCCCCATTTGGGCTCTATAAAATTGCCTCACTTTGCTTACACCCCAAATTGCATTTTCAAGTCATGAAAGTAAAAGGGAAAGCAACACATGCCCATAAAGAAGTGCATTAGAAATGGCTGCAAGTCAGGTCTCCTGCTGATGCTGGCCATCTTGGCAGAATGCAAGGATGTTTCTTTTGCACAAGATTTCTGTGATAGTCCTACATGGTAGATAGAAAACTCGAAATGTCTCCCTCTTCTTTTTCGGTCTTTGTACTGCTCAGGCGTTTGCACCGTCAGAGGAATGAAAGTGTTTAACTTTTAAACGTGTTTTTGAAATATTAAACAAAGTTTTTCCTGCTGATTGTTAATGCTGTATCAAAGCAGGTTTGAAACTGCTTCATAATCTCTTACATAATGCTGTCACGCTGTTAATGTCATTGATGCTATTTCATCCTGATAGCTGCCACTGGTAGGAGGCTCAGAAATGTGATTGTAACCATTCTCGAATGCATTTTAAATATATTTCACAGATTATTCTTGGGGAGCTGCACTTTTTTACATTACGGTTTTTTAGATGGAAACCGAATAGAATGCGCCATTAAATCAGTCTCCTTGCCTGTGCATTGCAACACAGATAGTCCTTCTCTTCCTCCCCCAAAGTGGATCATCCTGAAAATAGCTGCCTTTTGCTGAGTAGCGTTAAGGAGCTAGAACACAACCTCTTCCCATGTATTTACTCCTTGCATATAGATTGTTCAAGGATTCAGTCCTGTGTGGTATCTTCCATTGCAGCTAACTGGTGCAAAATAATCCACTTGTACACAGAGAGAAGTCTGTGATTGAAATCTAGGAGCGCCCCGCCTCCTCCTCCCCCCAGTTTCTGGTAGCTGATGAAGGGATTGATTCATGTGGGATTAGGAGATCCTGCTTCATCTGAAGATAGATCAATAACTTGAATAACATCTTTCCACTTGAGTGGCTACATCAGTGTGTGAGTGTGCCTGGGTATAGGAAGTCTGTGTTTCTTTGGACAAAAAAAGAAAGAATTCTTCACGAAGAATCCAGTTCAACCTGCTATGGATTGGAATACATACTGAAATGGCAAATGTCTTTTGCCAGTTAGGAAAGTGACTTAAATATGGGCAGAAGAGATTTTCTAGATTACATCCTTCAAACCTCAGTGTAAGAAAGTCACTGAAGCACACACTAATGTCTTTTGGGACAGGCACATTCTTGACTGCTTCCCTGAGGCAGAATGCTTCCTGGAATTAGCCTTCAGGTAAATATACCTTTTGGCATGTTAATTTTTACCTGGGGCCTTCATGAGAAAACCAGTGTTCGGTTGGAGAATGGTACAAAATACTTGTGTTAGAAGGTGAGGAGTCAGGGAAGGGAAAGAACGAAGAAGCAGCTACAGAATAGGGACCCCCCTTCTCCACATTTCCAATTTGGTCGTGTATTTAAAGTCCAACAAAAGCATATAAAACCTGAGATACTTGTGCTGCTGTTTAATCAAGAAATGACAATTGCTATGCCTCAAGTCAGGGTCAGCCTCTTTGAGAAACTGCTGTCATGTTTCTTGAAAATCAGTTATTTCCTTAATCAAAACCTGTACAGACTGTTTGAAGGTAGTAGAGGGCATCTGGAAAGAGAAATGTTCCGGTTTGGGATGTCATGGGAAATGTTGATCAAAGAGTTAAATGAAAATGCTGTGGTCTGAAAGTAGAACTGCTAGAAAGGAAGTTCAGAGGAAGCCCATGAATGCAGCAACAGGCGAGGAGGAGCAGGAGTGAGAGCCTGAGAGCTCTCAGAGCTACACACTGTGTGTGTAGCTGGACTAATCAGGATTGTCTCCCTAGGGTCACGATAAAGACATTTCTGTCAGAACCCTAATTGGAAATCTCTGGCATTTGGTCTACTTTTTTTGCATCTCTATCGATACTTACTAGTTTTGGTGGATTGTTTTGATCCAGTGACTCAGCTGTACTAGGCATCTCCCTGAGTATGGAATAATTAGTCAAATAACTCTAAAGTCTAATCTGCTGTCCACTAAATTCAATAGGAGGACTTCCTTCTGACTTCATAAGAGGCTGGAACAAGTTCCAACCAGCCTAGCCTGCTTGAAGGGTGTAGGTGTCTACGCAGCTTGCTGAACAAAGATATGAGATTATGTCAGACTCTTGTCTTGTTGCTTCAGTGTTTATCTTTTCTATAAAGCATTCTTTTTCTTTTTCTTGTTGTTACAGTGCTTTCTCTGCTTTGTTATTACTGCATTGATGAACGTACACTCAGCTTTCGCAGTGCCAAACCCGTACCTACTGGCATTCCGGTCATCTGAGAAAGAGAGAGGTGTATTTACCCGATAGGGATATGATGGAAATTGGATTATCAGTGTTCCTAGTGCATGCGGAAGCACTGTTTGTAAGCTTACCATTATGCATGTGAATACAGCTCTATAGGATCAGGGCCTCAAGACTTGAAAGTGCTTTGGAAGATTTTTTGGAAAGTACTCATCACAGCTAATTGTTATTGATAACAAAAAAAGATCTCATCTACATTAATGATAGGAAGCTGACAATCCACATATTTCTTTTCATATTGCGTAAGGAGAACAAGAAAATCAGGATCTTTAAAAACAGCAGTGAATTTTAAAATATTTTAAATAGTGAGCAGATTATTCTAGCTGTCACTATGCTTCAGAGCCTGATACTTGTTATGAATTTTCTGTCTTGATTTCAGCTTTTGCAGAGGAAATTCACAGAACGGTTTTATTTATTCAAGGTTATGGCAGTCTTTCCAGCTCCAGCAGAGCCCACCACTGATCACCAGCGCAAGTGGTGCCAGCCTCACAATTGACTCCTTTCTGCACATACACAGGGAAAGCACAAAAAGTTCTAAGGCTTATTCCAGCTACGCCTATAAATCTGTCTGGAAAGGATTCTTCCCCTTCAGCAGTCCTGGTGATTAATTAGCTAGCATGAGTCTCTGCAATAGCTCAATCACATTGAACAAGTGGTGTCACATTCCCTTCCTAAATGTGATTATTGCAAATGTCCATGACATAGTAGCAGGTTCCTTCGGTGAGATCTTTTACTGCTGCAGAGATTACAGAACGTTTGCTAGTTTCATTTACTACCAGGCATCAGAACATCTCAAACAATTTCAGCTGTAAAGCCAGGGTATATGTATATCATTTTAGGATGTATTGGAAACTTATCTGCACTATTAAGGATCACAAAATCAAATATATGCAGGATCAAACCGGACTTATAAGATAGGTATTTTAGAGGTTAGGTTTTATGACTGATAATTCAGTCTTTTTGAAAATGTGATTCTACTGCTTATTCTTGTTTGCTACCGCTTGCTTGCAAACACCAACCTCTCCTCATGCAGCTAAATTGTTTGGTTTCAACTGCATGGGGCAGCTATTGCCCTGAGATATTCCTCCTGGCTCCCCCACTTTTTGGCATGGCTGACCCCCGCCTCACATCTAATTCTCCAATTGCTCGTATCTGCGGAGAAACACATCCTGTCCAAGAACCTGTGAACTCAGAAAGGTGGGGTTAATTATTGAGCAATACAATTAAACAATTAGCTCATAGTAATGTCACTGGTATTTGTGCCTGATTTCTGAACCGGCTCGCATGTCCTCTTTGTAATTTCACCATGTATTGAGACTCAGCAGGCTTATACCAACGTCAGCATTTACAAAGGAAATTGCCCTTAAAAATTTGGTCATCGTGCTGGTACTTCAGAGAGTGACGTTTAGTGTAGACACTTGCTTGTGTGTGCCTCTTACTGCTGCCTGGCTGGGCACAACTTGTCAAGCACAGGAACAAAACCTAGAGACCCAAATGCTTACTCTGTGGATGCAGCTACGAGTGGCTCCCTATTATTCTTCTGGTGTTGTGTCTCCGTGATACTTAAAAAAATTTTGGGTTTGGTAACCTGCTACTGTACTTGATCATAGTACCCCCTGGAAAACCCCTGCTTACCATTTAATAACACGGAGGGCAATACTAGAGAAACAAGAGACAAAGAATGTATGCAACCCCAAGGCAAGCATTATGCTAGGACCAAAGCTGGGAAGAGAGCTGGGGTCCTGTGTACCCTAATTCAACATTCTCCTGGGTAAACTGCATTGCAAAAATGCAGCTCTGGTGTCTGACAGAGCTCAGGGTTAAAAGGATAGAGCAACAAAAAAAATAATTTGACTTCCTGTGTTATAGTAAAGATCTTCCTAAAATTAACTGTTACTTGGGTTATGTTCTGTTGCTCTGTGGAAGATGGTGCACATTTTTTTACACTGTGGTGTGTCATAAAGATGCTCAGTTTTAGAATCTTTTCAGCTTTTTCTGCCTTCTATTGTTCTTCTTATTGTTGGCTTTAAAGAAAGTTTCAGATAAATTTCCTGGTAATGCTGTTTCTATCCCAGAGTTTTTGTTTGGATCTACCTTCTCTGGTGTCATTATCATTAAATCGATTTACATCCTGATACACAAATGTCACACGCTGATAGTTATTAAAACTGGAGATAGGGTCTGAGGTGCCTAGCAAAGAAACCAGTAGAAGATTAGCCTCTGTGAGTGCAGTTTCAGACCGGAATGCATAATTCAAGTGGAGATAAGTGACAAAAAAATGAAAGGGAGATGTATTCAGTTTTGGTTCAGAGGCATTGCTCCTACTTCAGATCACTCTAGGAGGGAATTTGTTTGTTAATCGAGAGAGTTGCATAGTGAGACCCCTCTCAGCAACTGCTGTGAGCCTGGTAATATGGCATCTTGCCTAGACATGTACTTTCTTTGATTGCCCTCAGAAGAGCTTAGTCAGTGAGGGCAGACGTCTCTGACATATTCCTGTTTGGTAACCACAGGCTTCCAGGATTTGGTTGCTGGTCCCTCACAAAATATTTAGGGAGCAGGAAGTGCTTATATGTCATGTAGATATTACCGTTAGGATATCGAGCAGGGTTGATCCCTGATCACTATGGGCCAAGGCACTGCTAGAGGAGGGGAACATACAGTCATTCCTGCTCTGCTACTACAGAAGTTTGAGAGGCATGGTATACTGGTAGAGACCATCACCTGAGAATTACAGTCCCCTGTTGTAGTCTTGACTGTTATACTGAATTGCTCTTTAACCTTGAGAGAGACATCTTCCTTGTCTTCTTCTTTCAAACCTTGAATACTGCAAACAACCAAGATTTTCTTCCTGTTTCTAGATGTGGAGTGGATGAGAAACACATGCTGTTTAGCTGTTTACTCGCCAAAGATGTCTTTAAGAGTCAAGAGGAAGGGGCAAGAACTTGTGGGGGAAGAAAGGAATTTGGCTCTTAGGCTGTACATATCTCTTTGCATTGACAATAAAGAGCCTGACCAACAGGAGCAACAGCAATCTCCAGCAGATACCTAAACTCTGGGGGGCTAGGGCTGCCTGTGCAAAGTGTCCTGCAGTGCAGATGAGTCAGAGAAAAAGTAATGTTTTCAGAAACATGGGCAAACCCCGTCTCAAAAGTCAGGTATGCATTTAAAGGTAACCATAGAGAAGCCAACTGCATTCCTAGCAGTGCTAGACAGCTAAGGAAACTTACCCTCTGGATGATTACCTGTATCTTGAGGGATTTCAAACATCCTTATAGAAATTTGGCCATTAAATGATTTTGTTTACTAAAATGCTCTTTCAGAAGTGTTAGGCATTTATTCTTGTAGGAGCAGACCAAAAGCCAGGGGGATTGTGGTATTTAAGTGTCTCGTCCTTTTGTAAATGCTATCAGTAATCGCTTGGCCTCTGTTTCCACAGCTGAGAAAAGACTATGATATGCTAATGCCTACCTTCTTCCTGTGAGGACTTTGCCATGGCTAATTCATTCCTGTGTTCAAAGCACAGTAGGTTGCAAAATTATGATTATTAAAGCCAGCTATTAGAGTGTGTTGTCTCCTTTGAGAATATTGATTTAATCACATGTCTCTGTGTATTTAAAGTCTGAAGTGATATGATGTGCAAAGATCAATTTATTCTATATTTGTATCTAATGAATAATTATGGAGTCTTCTGTGTTCCTTCTGTAATGAATAAAAATAAATGGTTTTAGTTGGGAAAGACAAGAGAATGTGCTTGACAAAGGAAGTCCTCCAGACTATGCTACATCAGCTTCTAACTTTCTCTTTTTTTTCCAGATACCCTTTTTTCCTTCTTTTTTTCCCCCATCTGTGTTCTAGTAAGTGCAGCAATTTTTTCGTACCTGACAGCTCCTGTGAAAAAAGTGACTTTTTGAAAAGAAATACAACAACCAAGGTTTACTGTAATTCTTATTGTTCCCTGAGGGACAACTATTTAAACTTAGAGTATGTTCTCTAAGGAGAATAGTGGTCAGACATTTGGTCCTTCTACGTTAACTTCATGACTTAATTTAATATTGATACTGTTCTGGTGTGACTGAAGAGTAGAACCATTCTTGTGAGGGGGCTACTGAAGGAATATCTGCTGAGGGTCCTGTGGCTGCTTGCTTAAAGGCATCCATGACTTATGTGAATGGCCAGGGATGCACTCCTAGAACATATTCTGTTTAGGAAAAGAGTTTGTGTAGGAGGATGAGGTATGCCAGTGAGGTGCAGAATAGCTGTGCCTTCAAAGCTGAAGATCAAAATTCCTCAATCTGGGGGTCAGAAACTCACCACTTAGCTCAGACTCACAGAATTATTTGTAAAACCCTTTTTGGAAAGGGAGATAGATGGTTACCAGCTCAGTCCGTAGAGTCGTTAAGACCATACATGCGCATATAAGACTCTTGTGGCTGCCCCTTGTGTTACCTGACTCCTCACCAAGGCTTTTTGCTTGTGTATTGATCAGACAAACCTTGGATGAACCTTCGTTCCAGCAGGGAGAGTAGATGCGTTGCACCTGTATCGGCTCTCCAGAGGAACAGGGCAACTGAGAGTACAATACTCTGCCTTCTCTCCAAATGTAGATTTGCTCATGGCCAAGTGATTGACCTCCTCTCTGTCCTTGTTCTGCCTCATGCTACAGAGAGTACTAATAAACCAGGTGTTACCATAGCTACATATCTTTCATATCTTTCATGTCACTGTTTTTGAGACCATGTCCCAAAAGGAAAGATGGGCATGTGTCCAGTTGAGCACTCTCAGAGACTGTAAAGCTCCAGCTGCAGTGAAGCTGCACTTCCCATCCCTGGAAATGTTTAAGACCAGGCTGGATGGGGCTTTGAGCAGCCTGGTCTAGTGGAATGTGTCTCTGCCCATGGCAGGGGGGTTGGAACTAGATGATCTTTCAGGTCCCTTCCAACCTAAACCATTCTATGATTCTCTGAAAACGTCTCCATGAGGTTCTGCTGTCCCGGGGGAAAAAAATAATTACCAAATGCATATATATGGCCTTGTTAGTAGGGATGTAAAACCAGTATCACTGGGGGCTGATTTTTTTTCTAAAAAGCCACTTCAAAACCTTCTGAGATTGCAGACACATGTTTTTGTTTGTCATTGCTGGCCATGCTGCCTTCTCTGTGT
Source organism: Rynchops niger (assembly GCA_013400035.1). Classification (NCBI taxonomy): domain Eukaryota; kingdom Metazoa; phylum Chordata; class Aves; order Charadriiformes; family Laridae; genus Rynchops; species Rynchops niger. The sequence continues at coordinate 48,546 of VXBH01009815.1, read as the reverse complement.
TTTATGGCTTAGGCTGAAAGTAGATGTACAAGAAAAAGAGAGCCTGCTTTTTTAGGGCTGTTTAGTTCTGAATTCAGGACAGGCAGCTTTGAGAGATGGCATCAGACCTCTGTGGAGTTGATACAGCTGGGGCATAAATTCTCAGCCCAGCCTGTGTGTGCGCATGGAATTGGAGCTGCTGTGAGCATTTTGTTTTTCTGAGAGGAAGGGAGAAGTCTGTGTTCAACTGAGGCTGAAATAAAATGTAAAAAAGAAACTCTGCCTCCCTACCCCAGCCCCCTAACATTTCCTCAGCTGTCAACACCGTTTTGGCCAGCTTTCCAAATAACAATTTTGATCCACCCTTAAAGAGATTTGAAGGATTGAAGTGCTCCTTTGGGAAATGAAAAATACTTTCAGGTCCAGTGAGAGCTGGTTTGCTTTTATTAGACTCACTTTTCTGCTGAAATAAACTAGGGCATGATGCTGCGAATTGTATGTTACAGTATTACCACCAATAATGTCAACACTATTAATATAATGTCTGCAATTCACTGCATTGTGCCTCATTATTTCATCTCTATAGATTCTTCTTCTTGTGAGTGTAATCGTTTTTATGTGGTATTAAATGAACTAAGAGATCCAGCACTCCGTTATATTCCCAAAAATAGAATATACTAAGGTATGCACTGTCTCAAAGGTGTTACATTTTTACTGTGAAGTGATAGATTACTTATTGGAATGCTTCTTGTTTTATGAGTGGAAGGGTGATTCTGCCCCTTTACTCCACTCTAGTGAGACCCCACCCGGAGAACTGCATCCAGATCTGGAGCCCTCAGCACAGAAAAGATGTGGACCTGTTGGAGTGGGTTCAGAGGAGGTCCACAAAGATGATCAGAGGGCTGGAGCACCTCTCCTATGAGGACAGACTGAGAGAGTTGGGGTTGTTCAGCCTAGAGAAGAGAAGGCTCCAGGAAGACCTTATTTTGTGGCCTTTCAGTACTTAAAGAGGGCCTACAGGAAAGATGGGGACAAACTTTTTATCAGGGCCTGTTGCGATAGGACTAGAGGTAATGGTTTTAAACTAAAAAGGGTGGATTTAGACTACATATAAGGAAGAAATTTTTTACAATAAGGGGTAGTGAAACACTGGCACAGGTTGCCCAGAGAGGCGGTAGATGCCCCATCCCTGCAAACATTCAAGGTCAGGTTGGACAGGCCTCTGAGCAACCTGATCTAGTTGAAGATGTCCCTGGTCATTGCAGGGGGGTGGACTAGATGGACTTTAAAAGTCCCTTCCAACCCAAACTATTCTATGATTCTATGACGTGAGAAAAATCTCGCTTTTAAAATATTTCCATGATATCACAATGGCTCTTAGATCTGCTGCTTTGTGCAGACTATTTTGGGCAGGACACGTTTTGTTGAAGTAGTAGTTTCTTAGTATCTTACCAATTATCTGAAATACTTTTTACTTCTGTGGCCTGCTGGGTTCCTGTTGGCAAACTTTCTTGCTTTGTGTAAACACATGGATGCGAACTGGAAGATAGTTTTGGCTCAGCTTTTTTACACTGGAATGATGATCTCTTACCCATTTTATATCGTATGGATGTGTCCAACCTTTATTTAATACTCTTTTCTTATATTAGGCAGGTGAGGTGAGTAGAGTATTGTGGGTATAAGGTAAAGTTGCTGTTGAGATGTTTGTACCTCAGCAAATGCGCTGCCGACTGCAATAGCAATATAAAGCAGGTATTTGTGAAGCTTTGGAACCCACTGGTCTGGATTTAGCTAATGCTGGTCTGTGGCACCTTTCTGAAAATATGAATGTAATCCATGTCTCAAAGTTTCTGGCCTACAGAGCTCTCTAATTTGGAGGTTGAGTTAAGGCTGCAGTTCAGAACCCATTGTGCAATTTTTTTGTACTATATTTGTGTATGTGTGGTGGTGTTATGTTTTCATCAGTGTACCAAGGTGGTGCAATTGGTGAGATGTTTTGGTTTTAATACAGGTCAGGCCTATGGTTTCGAAAGCCTGCCTGCAACGTAGTTGAAATTCTTCTAAAGGACATGCATTTTCAACCTTTGCCCCATACTCATTAGGCACACTCCTGACATTTTCTAGGGGAGTGATTTTCCCAGAGGAAATTTCTCACCTACAAAATCTCATCGTTGCTGGGAATCTGTACGGGAACACAGATCTCATCTCTAGGCTCCCTTCTCTGGGTGAAGGGCTGCCTTATCAGATGAGACCTGCTACATGAGCAGCTGCAGGAAGGACAGAGGCAGCTCGTTTCTGTCAGTACTATATTGTGAGACAGCCAGCTTGGAGCCTCAGACGGAACTAATTCCCAGGTTTTTCTGATGGGATTCTTGGAAAACCTTATTCTATGGGAAACTGGCATTTCTGTATTTTTTGGTTTCCTCCTAAAACATTTGAAAATTAATGTTTCATTTGGAAAGGGCTTCTATTTTCTTATCAGATCTGGCTGTAATGCAGGTTTTTCTGCGAAGTGACAACAATAATCCAGTTTTCCTTTCCCAAAGGTTTTTGCTTTTTTCTTTTTACATACCTCTTCCTATGTCACACTGACTTTTGTAATAGCACGTTTCTTCTTTCTTCTTCGTTTTCCTATTAAACTGTTTGGGCCGCACGTAAAATATTTTCCATTGCATTTTTAACTTAACAGTAGGCAATTTTCTAATTTGCCTGCATCTTTTCCAAAGCGGGAAGAACTCCTATCAACTTTCATGGAACAAATCATATAGGATGATACATATTGGAAGTAGCAAGGTATTATGAAAATAGAAACATAATGTATGCCCTATTGAAAAAGGGGCACCTTTTAACATGGCATCTTAAACTGAACATGGAGTTTCAACAGAGCGTGGCTTGCTAAGAACTAGAAATGTCCTCAGTCTTTGACTTATTCTAGACGTGAAATGTAAGGAAGTCTGTTCCGTTTAATCCATGATTGCAAAACCCATGATCTTGTAAGATCTGAAGTCTCTGCTAATGCAAAATGGAAAATGTACAGCTCCATTAAGTATGTAGAAGATTACCCAAAAGTCTGTACTTGATAGGAAGTTTCTGTGCATTGTATGGACTCCTCCTCAAGTGTGAATTTTCTTTTGAATATATAAAAGTCAGTGTGGAATCCTGCTGCAACAGCGTTTAAACTATTGGCAATATAAAAGTCTGTTCTGAGAAGGGCTAGTGACAAATCAGGTGAATTAATTTGAATCTTCTGAAAATGGCAGCAGCAGACCTGGAAAGTAGGAGAGAACAGCCTACAACAATTAGTGTCTGTAATAACAGCCTTCGGGTTCAAAGACGTCAGTGGGACCATTCCTCTTGTGGAGAAACTAGTAGTTGAAGTTTCATTTCCCAACTTCATTTAATAATGATACTTCATGCAGTGTCTTTAACAAGCATAAAACTTAAAAGGTGGAGGAGAGAGATCGAGCGTTGAACCAGCTAAAGTTACTTTTTCTGTGGAATTAAGGGTGGAGCCAGGAAGAAATTTTTATTACTGCTCATTATTGTTTATGCATACTGCATTTCTATATGTAAAACAAGCAATCAATATTTTTTAGTCTTTTTCATCATTGACTGCTTGCAGGTGAAAGAGTTTCCCTTACTTAATTTGAACAAATAAAGTTACCATGGAATCCATGCCAAATACCTGAAATTGTTGTTTGTTTTTAATAGCAAGCAGGACTGATCTTAAAAATAAATAGAAAGGTAATTGGAGAAAAGTTGTCAGTTAACTTCATCACTCCTTCCCAGAGCTGAGTTTTTATCCTGTTTCAGTTTGACTGCAACTGAGGCAAGAATCAGAAATGCTAATGACTTACTGTACATTGGGAATATGGCAAGAAGTCCTCATTTGCAGGCAACAATGACTCATAAAGGAAATGCCATGACGCAAGGGATTTTTCTTTCTTTCATTTGTGGTTTGAATTCTGTCATCTTTATTTTATAGTCATAGGCAGAACTGGATGCCACTCAGGGTTTAAAAACAAAGAGAAGTGAGCCTGAAGCAAATTGCCTTGCACACTTGCGAAGTTCAGAACTGACTTCTCACCAGGCATGCTTTTCCTTTTGGATGTGATTGGAGAATAGTTTCTCTCACAGCAAAACCTAAATGTTTTGGGACTTCCTTTCAGCATACATCAGGATGAACGCAAATCCCTTGACTCTATTTGTTCCCTCTCCTCACTAGCCATGCTGCTTCCTATATTCCTTCACTGCTTCTCTGCATCACTCACTGTCTTTTCCCTTTGCTTTCAAACGTGCTAATGTCTCTCTCATGCTACCCTATGAAATGTCCCCTGCATCCCATGTGCTTCCATCACTGTCACTTATTCTCTTGTTTCTTCCTTCCTCTGTGTTTCAGCTCCTCAAGCGAACTGTGCCATGGAACACTTTCTCATTTCCATTTCATTTCCATTAGCACATTGCATCTGTTCTGTACTTGCTGTGTGGGCTTCCGGCTCAACACCGAGCAAGTCCATCCTGGCTGCTCTTCGCATTCTGAGTCTAGACTGCCTGAAGCTCTAGGATAAAGGTCATGTTTCACAGCTTGGTTCTTTGGGAGCTTCTCACTGAAAGGATGGAGTTTCTGGTCATCACAGATGGAGTTTACATCTGAGAGAATTCAAAGTCAATACCTCCACCTTACTCCCTGATACACAGGTCCAGGGATTAAGAAATGCTGCTAAGAGTCTTCACGTTTTTCCCTATTGCAAGGGTTGCCTCTCTTATGTTGTTTTCGCAGAAACACACAAAGCACAGAAGACCTTAAATATATCTAAAATGACTTCTATAGACTCATTTTCCAATTGCAGAGGAAAAATGACACAGGATATAGGTGCCACCCTGCACCTTTTCTGCTCTGTTTTTTAGGAATGATGTCAGTGTTGTGGCTTTTTGTGTTTCGTACTGAAGGTCTGCACAAAGAATGCTGGGAAGGTTGTTGGTTTGCTTTGGTGCTGTCAAGTGTTCTGTGGCACTTTCTGGATACGTGTTCCATGCTGGACAGTGTTTATGAGAGAAAGACATAGAGGAGCCAATTAAATTGTTCAGTCCTCAGTCCTTAGATTCACAGGTCATGATTTCTAGTTGTTCTGCTCCCTGCTGTTTGGACATGAAGCTTCACTACTGTGTGTGAGAGAAAACCACTAGAACAGCATAGCATGGCCAACTGAGGAACAGTGTGGGGTCTTTTCCTCCAGCGGGCTGCAGACTCCTCTTCAAAATTTTGATTCACTCTACTTCAGAGGCTGAGACAGAGGAGTTCAACATCCAAAACCTCCTCATCTTTTTCTGTTCTTGTCCCCAGTGTCTGTCTTGCCTTTATCAGGAGGGACTTCAATTCTCTCATTGAGATAGTTGTCCTTGAAGACTCTGCCATCTCGTGGTGGTCTTCTCTGTTGACTGATCCCTTAATGGGAGTTACCCCTTTGGCAGGGTAAACCCAAACTCTGTTGTATGTGATTGGCCCATGCAGAAGGTAAGACCTAACAAGGTAGAAGTTGGAGAAAGTTTGTATTATTCTCTCCACGCTGCAGTTGAGAAGCTGACCTGTGAGAAACTGAAATAACGTGTCTGTTTATGCAGTGAGCGCTGGTCAGGAATGTGGACACAACTGCCTCCTTTCAGCTCTAAGCTCTAGCTTCTGTGCCATTTTCTCTCCCTCGCTCTCCCTCTAACAGCTCAGCTCTCTTCATAAAGAAGGAAATATTTTCTGCAATGTTGCAACAATACATATCTGAAATTTGAAGAAAGCCCGTACCCAGCTTTTTCTGCCTGATATTCTTGGCGCTATGACATCATAACCCCTGCGTATCCTGTCACTAAAACAAATGTACAAAACAGTTCCACTTCTCCTCTTTAATTGGAAGTAGCTTGTTTCAAGGAGCTGAAGAGGCACACTACTCACAAAGGTTAGCGTGGAGAAATACATCATTGTCTTGCAGGATGTTCTAAGTGGGTCTCTTGAGTATCAAGGTCAGAGTTTATTTAGCAGCAAGTTCTACTGGTATGAATCATCAATAGTGTTTCTTACACAATTTATCAATGCCTGGCAATTATACTTTATTCTCTAAAGAAATTCTACACTTTTTCTCAGGAAACAGTGCATATTTTTAACTCTTCACTGTCCTTTCCAAGTATAATTCTCTGTTTCTTTGACTCAAAAGAATGGATATGAGACAGCACTGTGTGCTGTTGAGCAGGTTTTAGGTCAAAAGTCAGTTCTGTGTCAAAACCGAGACTACTTCAAAGGCAAAGTTTTTTGAGTTGGAATTAATTTTCAGTAATATCCTGGTTTTCTTAAGTTTCTGTGCTTTAAAAAACCTGATTTGGGGCAATAGAATGTATAATAGTTTTTTTTAAAAATTTCTAATGGGGGGAAAAAAGCACCTTCTTTTACACTGGGAAATGAATTAATTTTTTTCATCAGCTTAATCCATGCTTCAGTGAAATTGATGAACAAGTATTTCTGAAAATTCGGGATATTTTTTATCAGTTTGGTGAATGAACTCAGAAGAATGAACCTCTGTTAACTGCCAGACTAAATGTGGCTGGGCTGTCCTGGCTGAAATGGGTCTGAAACTCCAGCTGCTGGCACCTGTTGTCTCTAGAAATAAGCTAAAGCACTTGAACGGAGGATAGATCCACTAAGTACCAAATATGGTCAGTAAATCATGAACTCTAGCTCACTGAGTAGCCAAGAGATTTTTCTACTGTTAAAGGAGTACTGAAAAACAGAGCAGGTAGTAAAGTTACAGGCAGCATTTTGCACACCTGTAATTGCTTCTTGGACTATAATTCACCATCTCCCTCATAAAATCAAAGAAACCCAAAACGAAACAAACACCAAAAAGCCCCCAAACTCCCCTAAACGAATCACACAAGTAAACAGCAACACCCCCCTTCCCCCATTGATTACTGGGTAGGGGAGAGACACATTTTTCTAAAAAGATTGTTGTTTCTTTATACAAATAATACCCAATCCCGCTATCTTCACATTTTGGTAGTCCTAGCACATATTACTCGTCTGTTACATACTGTGCCTATAAGATAATGCTCCCAGACAAGCTCCTGGCTTTGGTGGAGTGCTATGACCTGTATGGGACATGGCGAGGATGCAAGCAGACTCGTGTTGCATTTCTGGAGGCACTTGGTATTTCTGGTACAAATGTCCAGTCAGAGCTTCCCAGTTTTTCATCAAACATTTCTTGCTTTTCTGCTCTTGTAGCATCAAAAGAACATGACCGACCTAAAATACTAACCAGCTGCAAACTCATCCCTTGCCAAACCATTTATTTGTTTATCATTCGTCTGACATTTCAAGCTTCAGAATGTGTCTTCAAGCTTTTCCCTGCAGTTAGGCATACTAGCTATTTCCATTTTGGGAAAAGATCAGATTCCCATGTAATTGAATTCCAGGAGCTTGGTCTTCAGTGCAAATACTAAAGATCACAAGATTTGCCATCTTTCTGCAGAGTGCCTTTCCCAAGCTGTGCCCTGAGCTGTGGCTGAAGTTTCCCCAAATTATCTGTGGAGATGAGGAATGCTGCAGGTTAGATTGTGTCTGTATATGGCTGAGACTCTCTCGGCCCCAGAGAGTTTATATAGTTGAGACGATCAACAAAGCAAATACAGGTATGAAAATATGGAAGTGACTGTCACGTTAGCGGCAGACCTATTCCTATCCATTGTGCCAGCCTTAAAACTGGACCTGACCGAAGAAGCTGATGTGATGTGGTGGGTGCACAGTCAGGGCAGAGCCAGTATTCAGACCTTTCTTATCAGCATGTAGCTGAGTAGAGTTGAGCCAAGAGCAGAATACTGTGCTGCACTTAAGGAACTTCTTTGTGCTCAGTCGTAGCAGGGGGTTATGCTGCCTTCTGATCTTTTCTCTAGTTTTTTGGATTCAGAGGAGTGTTGCTAGACTTTGGTATTAAGTGCAGTCAAGTCATCCAGAGCTGCACTGTGGATTGGGCTACAGGGCAAGAAACTCACTTCCATGAGCTGTGCAGTTGTGGTGGGGCAGGAAAGGGAGACGCGTGGGTGCTGTGACTGTACTTCCCTAGTTATGCAGTGGAGATATTTTTTTCTGTTATAAATTATCAGGAAATAGTAGCCTCACTGGAGAAAGAGGAAAGGGGGAGAGAGCCGAGTCACAGGAGTTCTGGGATCTAGACATCTCTTTAATGTAGTCATTTCACTTAAGTCAGCACAGAGGAGTGTGTCTGCCCATGTATTTTGGTCAAAAGTGGCTTGTTTCAGTTTGGAAGACATACACTTGGAGCTGATTTGTGAACTGTGCTTGGACACACACTTTTTTTTGCACCCACTTGCTTGAACAATGTAATATTTCATCAGCAGTAAAATCAAACTGGTACAACTGAGTGTGTGTTGGCAGACACTGGACATGTCTTCTCCGTGCACAAGTTGTAAAGCAGAAATAAAGAGTCAGATTTGACAGACCTATCACCAAGTCTGGAAGCAGTATAACCATGTCAGCAAAGCACTAAACCTGGTGTAATTAGCCTGGCCAGGAGGCAGAGTTTATTTTCTTTGGCTCCGTGCCATGCTGTCAAGGCAGTATTGAGCTAGCTATCGAGCTATCATCTGCTCGGGGACTGTGTTCTGCAAGTGAACATGTGCAAGATGAGAGTTCAGTGGCGTGGGGGTTTGTTTTGTGGCTTTTTGAGTTGTTGTGACGTTGGTGGTGGTTTGTGGGGTTTGTTTGTTTGGTTGGTTTGGTTTGGTTTAATTTTGTGGGTTATGGTCAGTAAAGCAGTAGGAGGAGTGTTTTCAGTGCTGTTGGCTTCAGAACTTGCTATGGACCTTGCTCTCTTCTTCAGAACAGGACAGTTTTTTCAGGCTATGACAAGACGTAAGCTGCATTGAATTTTTGGGGAAGGCTTTGTGAGAAACCTGAAGTAATGCTTTTAAACTTTCATATAAACCGAGGAGTCTGTACACGTGAGAAAAAGCTTTTAAGAGGAAGAGGTAAGAGCTGCAATTTTTGAGGGGGTCACAGGATTTTTCACATAGAAATGGTAAAATTGGTTGTTCTAGAATGCTCCTGATACACTGTGTAACACCCCAGTCTCCAAGGTAGAAGGTATTGAGGTTTCATATCAGCGAATGTCCGATCCCAGATTATCCTGCAAGCTTTGGGTCCACAAAGGACAGAGGGTTCTGCTAGGATACCACACTGTTTGACAAGCATTCATGAATTAAAAGAGGGTACACTTTGTTCTCAAGTTTACCCCGTTGGGTTTTTTTTCAGGAAAAAAAAAATATCATTAGGGGACAAACTGTGTTACTTGCTGGAAAATGTACTTTTTATTTTACATGGTTATGAATTATTGAGGCTGCTGGTTGCCTTTCACAGAGTTTATTAAAGCTGATTCTGGTTTCATCAGAGCCTATGATAGCAGAAGGACCATAGACTTGGGTTTTGTTTATTTTTACCGGGCACTCTTAGAAAGTACATACAACGATCAGATCTGTGAAAGTACTGCAGGTGGCTTAAATGGTGTATTGAACAAGTAGAAATAGCACTGCTGGGGAAGCAGCAATGTAAGATGCTGGTGGAGCCAGTGAACAATGAACAGTGGAACAGAACAGAGGGAATCCTCCCAATATCCTAACTTCTTATTGATCAAGTTTCCTCCCAGGCTACTAATAACTGCTTGAATATGTTCCTACTGCTCTGTAAAACTTCCTCTCCTGGCTCAGCTGTGCGCTTCTAAAAATTCAGTGAGTTGTCATAGTTTCCATAGAGAAATTATCCGGGCAAATTGCAATGAAAAGTAACCTTAAATGCAATTCATGGGCATCTGGAAGATCTTGTCTAATTCTCTTGCACAAAATTTTACATCTCTAAGCTTTGCTGTGAACAAGCCGTTCCCCTAACAGTTTTCATAGAGATGATAACATCCAGTAATAGCTCTGGACATACCTGGTACATGCTGTCCATGGTTGGGAACACAGAACTTCTGCCCTCTTCCACCACTAAATCTCCGAGATTGCTTACTTCCCTTCTTTTCTACTTTCATTTCCCTCTTTAACCAGGGAAATTTATAGAGCTAGATGTTACTTCCCTCTCTCCTTCAATACTGTTTTGTGAAATGCTGATAACATGAAATCCTTAAGCTGTCTGGGGACACTGTGGGCCAGATTTTTACGTGTCCTTGGTCTGGGATAGAATTCAGCTTCAAGGGATGTCACCTGTCTTCTAGGTGTCTTAAGTGGAAGCTGTATATTCAAGAGATGTATCCAGATTTCTTAAATAATTTGAAAACACAAACCCAAATAAATGCCTGAAGAGCTAGCCATCAATTTCTTATTAATGCAGTGCTTTCTTTCTGGGCACAGAAAAACCTCTGCAAGTTCAAGTGTAGATGATTCTGCATGACGGGCCAGCTACTCTAGGAGCAGCAGAAGAAATGGAAACCTACTTTTTCTATTTTTCTCACCATTGTGGATTCCCTGGCATGGATTTACTAGCCTTTTCTCTGTAGAAATATTAGTCCTGCTTTACTCTCCCCTAGGCGTGCCTTTGCTCACAGACCTTGAAAATCTGCTTCTCTCTGAATCCTCTCTCAGATCTGGTTTAATACATCCTATGGGCTGAGAAGTTTTTTAGGGTAGTAGGGACAGATACTGTAATTGTATACTTCTCTAATCCTTAGGATATGGAACAAGAAAATAACACGTTATAATGAGATCAATCAATTTCTTTGGCTCAGTGCGTACAAAGGTATGCACAGTACCTTTATAATGATACCTTAAAAATATTTTTGAAGTATTTGTGTTATAAAACTGTGGAAGTAACAAAGGCCTTATTTTGTTATTTTTTGGCTTCTTTTATGACATGCTGGTGTTAGTAACTTTAATTCCTAAGGGGTGCAGGTTTTTTTGATAATTTTTGTGATTCTACTGAAGCACCAGGGGACACGCACGGGAGACTATGACTCTGGCATTACGTGGACAAGAAGCAGACTGAGTGTCAGAGCTCTTGGGTGAATTGCACAGACAGAATCTAGCTAACTCCTTCTCGAAGGGAAGCTCTAAGGAGGTGTAAACACCTTTCGGTTGAGTTTTCCAGGCTTTTTTCAGTCTTTAGGCCTTACTGTTTTCAGGCACTGAATTCTACATTACAACTATACAATCTCTGAACAGATAAGCAATTTTAATTTTGCCATCTTCTGCAGAATAGTTGGTTTAGTGGTGGGGCACTCTATTTGAAAAATCGTTTCTCTAGGAAGTTAAATTTGTGAGGCGCTGGCCTTTTCTGTTAGACTTTTTTAACAAAATAATTTGACAAAGCTGTAAATGTTGGCAGATTAATGTTATGGATTCAGTCCTGTATTGTCTGTGCAGTCCCTTTTCTTGCTGTTGTTACTTTCTTTTCTTATTGAAAATAATCAAAAGGGGAAAGTCTGGAAGAAATAGTCTTTGTTGTATTATATTCCAAAGCAGTAATCTTTTCTCTCTCTCTCTCTCTCTCTCTCTCTCTCATTTTTGTGTGTTGTTTTTTTGCTTTTTGTTTGCTTTTTAAATAAAGAAAACTTCTTTCTGACTTATTTTCAAATACATACTTCAAACGTTTGTAACTGGTCTAATAATTAAATCTAGCTCACATCCTCCCTATCCCATGTGGTTTTGTTACCTGCAAAGCAAGGTGCAGCAAGCTGCTTCTGCGTTGTGTGTGTGTGTGTGCTCTCTCCGGGTGCAGGCATGCAGGAGAGAAGCCCTTTACCCTCCCCTACCCAAGGGTAAAGCCCTGTGCTGGAGCCTCGCCTAGAGCAGCGTGTTGTGTGGCTCAGCAGTGACTGCCCAGTGGGCAAGGTGCAGGTTTTCCCAGAGAGCTGCGACTGCTGTTGACTGTAACTAGGTAACGTCGTCTGAACCAAAGCGTTGTGAAATCTCCAAAGCAAGGGAAACGGTGAAGCCTGGCAGAGAGAGAACTGCAAAAACTAGCCTATGCAGGTGCTTTCATCTCTTCTAAGGCCTGCTATCTCCTGGAGACTTAGGAAAACCACTAGTGCTAGTCTTAGTCCTGAGTAGGAATCCGCTGACCTGTTTCAGTCTCCCTGCTTATGGAGGTGAGGTCCCTGTCCCCGTAAATCAGGTCTGTTTGGTCTGTTCTTTCCTAAATTTGGCATAAAAGCAGTGTGACTCTGAGGGGAAATGGGAAAGCAGTCTCTTCAACTGTCTGACTGCAGGCATTCTTTACTAGCCTCCTGCCAAGCTTATTGGGAGATATTTTATTTAGAGCTGTTTTATTTCCTTCTTGGCTGCTTCCTAGCAGGCCTACGATGAAGCTGTGAATGCAGAGGATTAACCCTGTGTCATCGCATTGCAAACATTTCAAGTGCCTCTCTCCCACAGACTGGAGAGACTATTGGACTGGTCCCACGTCTGTAGTTCTGTGTGCTGTTCTAGAACAGCAACTCTACGTAGGAATTAAATGGCCTGACGACTGTTGAGAAAGGACCCTGTCTTAGCAGCAAGTGCAATTTAGATCAGTCCCTCTTCCTCATCAGTTGCTCCTATTGCCTCATCTGTTCAGTATCTAAACTAAACACGTTGTATTATTGGAGGGGACAAGGAATCATACTATTCTGTGAGATACCAGAGATGTCTGAGCTTTAAATAGAGCCGCCTTAGGGATTTTTAGACAGTCAATGAAGAGTGCTTGTCCTCTCTGCAGTCTGGTTTGTCTGAAGTGAAAGGTCTGGAACATCGTCTCTTCCTGTTGTCTTTTGAGACCCTGGGAAGCCTTGTCTTTCTGTATTGTTGCTTGAGAGAGGATTTCCTCTATGCCAGTGCTATATATGTCCTTCTTGGCATCCGTATGCTGCGGCCATGCCAAATCCTACTTCTCGTGGAACTGTGCTATGAAAAGCTGCTGTAACCTGGATGTTTTCAATCTGAATTCCAGACAGTTGGCAATTGTGAAATATTAAGCATTATGATTTCTCTAAAGATACAACTTAAGTAGTTATATAGTGCAAGTAAATTGCTCTGAAGATAGTGAAGATAAATGTTAAGGCGGAGGATGCTATTGTCACCTGCTAAGCTTGTGATATTTTGCAGTTTGTTGTGTTGATTCCATCAAGATTCTGCAGTGATCTTTGCTCATCTGTATCAACGGTTGGTATCAGACTTTCCTGTTATGCAACATAAATCAGTAATATCTCTCCCTTCCAGGGAAGATGTGCAACAGTTTATTGCCTTGTAGAAGGAAAAATAAATTAACAGTGCTGACTGTAACTACAGTGAAACACGAGGGAAATCAGTTTGCCATGAAAACATCTGTAACGGAATTATCTTGCTGAGAATCAGGTATAAGAGTTGCCACGTCTAGTACATGACTAGCTTAGATGAAAAGCTGAATTGCTGAGCTGCATTTCTCATACCGTGAAGTAATATAACATAGTTCTAACGTAAACACATTAGCTAAGGGCCAACTTTATGATACCTAGAGTCCGGATTCTTGGATGCTTGCCTAAGCAAAGCTGAGCTTACCACATACAGCAAAACTCCAAGCCCCGTGGTTATTAAGGAGACAAATTTACTCTGTAACATCACAAGAGTCAGAAGGAAGAAGGAGGAGGGCATTTGTACTTGAGGATCGGTGGGACTGTCTGACTTTTAGGAGGAACATGAAAGAGAACAGGTTGCAGTGCAAAAAAAAAAGGCGATGGTTGAGCCTGAGGAACAAGTTGTCCTTTCTTTAGGCTGACAGGGAGAAATCTGGAGCAGTTGTGTGAGACTTGCAATGTCATTGGGTCTGGTGGGGTGGTGCCCCTTGCTCAGGACCTCAGATTACTATGAGCTTTGCTCCTGCTGAAAACCACATGCAGCTGATGTAGCTGTAAATGAGTAGCAAGGCATTTGGGGTAGGGGATTGAAGACGAGCTGTAATGTTGGTCAGATTTCTCCTGTTTGTGCCATTGCTATGGAAACAGATATTATGTTTGCTAACCCAGCGGACCAAGTAGGTGTGGGTAGACCTCTCTTCATTTTACCTTTTTAAGCTACTGGAGGAATGGGAGAGAATAAAACGTGTATAGGAAGACATAGTAAATAAGGTATTCCTACCCAGAACTCAGCCCAGAATGAAAGGGTGAAAGAGTTTATTTGCACATATGGACTGATTATTTTGAGCATGGTGCAGCGTCCTATATGAAGTATCATTAAAGCTCTGTAAGTGGTTTGGTTTTTTTTTTTTTTTCCTTCCCGGGAAGAATTGTATATTGACATCACCTGGAAAAGTGGAGGGTGGAGACCCCCGTGCTCTCATGCATGCTCAGTAAGACCTGGGGTGCTACAAGTTCAAATTTAAATCAGTTGCAAGATTTCTCTGTAACATGGAGCAGGGTTCATTTCTAGCATTACTTTAGTATTTCCATCTAAAAAAGTCTGTGGTATTACAAGAATTTTAGGGATTCCTGATCCTTCTTCGTTCTATGCCACATTCTACTTTTTGAGGTCTTCGTGTGTTTCACACTGAAGGACTTCAAATTTTTATATATCACGTTGAGAGAAATTTTCTGGCTTGTGAGAGATTTGGACAGGAAGGAGGGGGAGTCCAGATTGATTTCTACTGTGGGCCCTGTTCAACTTGGTAAGTATTATGTAGATGTTTTGCAGAACCAGGCTTGATGTCTTAGGTCTGATGATTTTATGCTCCTGTGAAACTAATCCTGTTTGTGCATTGTGCGTGCATAAATATATAAAAGGCAGAATACCATCTCTACCTAGAAAACACGCATGTCCTTTCTCTATGATGTGTCTATGCAGAGTTACTCAACCTGAGCTCTTAGACTTAATGGGTAGTGGTGTGACTTCGCATAAGGCTTTTCGGTGGGAAATTATCTTTTAAATTCTCTCTGAAGTTATCAGTTGTTAAAATAATTTTAAGTAGTCATTAAGTGCTTCATTAGAGTGTTTTCTTCTTAAGATGCTTTAGTTTGATTAAAACTGAATTATGCCTATTTCTTATTATCCATTTTTACCTTCCTTTTTCCTAAATGGACTTTGGCTCATATATTTTTGAGGTTTAATATCAGTTCAACTGAATGCTCTTGAGTTCATGAATTAATTCTATCATTTTCTCTTAATGACCATGAAGAGTTTTGTTAAGCTAGAGTGCCGTTAAACTCAAGCGCTGTAAGTGTTTAGAGCCCGCAATCACTGGGGGAAAGCCTACAGGTAGAAAACAGGACTGGAAATTGAACTAAACCTATGATGGGTTCATTTGCTGTGAATCCAGTGATAATCACCTGGCGGTTATGTGGTCCAAAGTGTTCTAAAATCAGTAGTTGGCTGAAGGAGAGCACTAATTCTTTCAGGATATATTTTCCAGTGGTATCTACACTTTTGATCTGGGGCTCAGATCTGCATTTTCCTCTTGAAGTCTGATTAATACTTCATCATCTGTTGCAAATAAAAATCTTCTATGTTATGAATATGTTTTACATAGCTGCTGTTTAACTAAAGAAAGCTCCAATGGCCTTGGCATACTGACACATTCTCTTCCTTCTGATGCGGGGGAAACCCAGACAGTGTCTTTCATTGTCATATCTGTACTCAGCACAAAAGGAGTTTTGAATTGAACGGAAGGGGGGGGATATTGCTTTCATGACAAATTACATTTTGTTTTAGGACAACCTAAAATTAATTTCTGAGTGGTCGGGGCCACTACTAACAGGTGAGGGCAATATGAAAGGTGCTGGTTTTTCTCAATCACAATGAACAATTTTGTAAGTACTTCGACCAGGCAAGATTTTCGGAAGTGACTGGCTTTGGGCTTGCTTTCCTGTCGCTGAAATTGTTGGGATTAGGAGCCCTGGCAAGCTGCTGATGAGCACTTTGAGAAGCCCATTTACACCTACTCTCAAAGTAGAATGGCTTCTTTCCACTGCTACCACCCTGTGGGGGGAAGGCGGGAGTTGCTGTGGAGAAGAAAGGATGTTCTTAATTCAAGCTAATGAACTTCAATTAAAATTTTAATCATGCCAGAGCAGTTTTTAATCTTCTCGTGGATTAGCAGGGTGAGTTAAAAATGAAGAGTTTATCTTCACAGCTAACACTTGTGAAAATTGTGGATTGCTTTGCCTTCTGTTTAAGTATAAGGTATCTATCTGTCTGGAGATTAGAGGATGTGAGTTTGTTGTTTGTGTTTTGTGTTGGGTTTTTTTGTGTGTGTGTTCTGTTTGTTTGCTTTTATAGTGAAAGTATGGCTTTTGCCCTTTAGGCTAAAAACAAGTTCATGATTTTAAGGTGTTATGTGCTCCCCCAGCTCCATATTCTACCTGATACAGCAGTCTCTCTCAGATAGTTTTCCTGGCTAATATGTCTCACCAGAAGATGTTTCTTGTTTAAATATCTGCTCTGAAGGGTCCCTACACACAGAAGGTGGTGATTACCTTCATAGCCCTTTTAGCTCAGGTCAAGTTAAAGCCTAAAGGAAATGTAAGTATATTAATAAAATGCAAAATAGACAAAGTCGATGCAAATGATGTTTATAGTGACCAAAGTCAAGAAAAGGAAAAGAAAGAATATTCTTATTTCACTTACCTTTGAAAGGTGCTTGTGGTAGATCCCTGGCCCTCCCTGTATCCACTTGGCAAACTGGAGCTAATACCAGACTATCGGGGGTAGGAAAGCTTGTTCCTACTGCATGCTCTGTCTTCTCTCTTCAGCAAAGATGCTTTGCTAGAGCAGGAGAATATGCTCGAGGGGCTCAAGTGGGGGTTTGTTCAATTTTTCATCTTCTGCTCCAGATTATTGATCCTTTCTCAGCACATTTCACTTCTCCCTTCTTTCTCTGTTACTACATTTCCTTTTGTCTGGAAGGGTGACCTGTTGCCCTGATATACACATCCTAGACATGACTGAGCTACTAGGAAGGTGTTTGCCTACTCTCTCCTGCTTGTAAAGCCATGTGTATGGAGTTCTTCCTTACCCTCAGCCTTGTGATTCTCGTAAAAGTAAATAAACAACTTCATAACTTCATTTTCTGTAATGTTTATGGTGTGTGAGGCTCACTCATGGCTTCTGAATGTGAGCAGTCCCTATGATAGCTCTTAGGCTGGAATGGGGATGATTTGGGGGAGGGAGTAACAAACTAACTCAAAATCTGAGGGCTGCTGCTGTAGAGTCCATTGACCAATTCTCACAAGGGGTCTGCTCACACCACTTTCAAGTCAAAACTTTTCACTAATAAATCAATCATGCACTTGGGGAATAGAGGTATGGAACTTCCTGAGCTGCTGTTATTTAGCATCTTCTCCTTATGAGCTTTAAAAAAGGCCAGGCATCCTGCTTCTTGACTGACACTTATATCTTAATAAAATGCAGGTAGAGAGCTACTTCAGCAAAGATTGCCCATGCTTAACAAGCTGCTGTGCGCTTAACAGGTATATTTCAGCTTCCTTTGAGAGCTTTGAAGTAGAACAAGAAACGCTTTAAGTTGGACAGCTCTACATCACTGCAGCATGTTAGTACGGCATGAACACTATATATCTCATATCAGAATAGATTATAAAATTATTGCACAAAACTGGCAGTAACTGGGTATCTTCACATACTTTGAAAATAAAGACAGGGTTCCCGCAAATGCTCTGCTACCTGTAAAATGTACCAAGCTCTATCTTTTTGGGCTGTGAAGAGGCAGTGCTATTCACTGGACAGCATAGCACAGGAAAAACTCTTCTTTGCTATAAAGGCCACAGGAGCCATGCACCTCTTCGTCCATCTCAAACCATGTGGGAATGGAGGAAAGTCTAGCAAGAAAAAAAGTATCTAAGAGCTGGAGTATCTCAAACTAGCAATTGTATTTTGCAATTCCAGTGGATTCTGTGACATAGCCCACTGGAGCTGCTGATGGAAAACTGAATGCTGTCAGTCTCACTTGGGCACAGGCTTTGCTTTTCACTGTGCTGTTACCTAGTGGCTTATAGAAATGACACAAAAGATTGTTTGGGCAGGCCATGCCCTTAACATGCAAAGGAAAGAGGAGAGTGATAAGAAAGAGAAGAAACGAAGGGGGAATGAAAGAACACAGAAGAAAAGAATCTCCTTCTCTGCCTTGTTATGGGATCAGAGCCTTGCTGGGGCATCCGAAACAGAAGCAGAAAAGCATGACAATTAAAGTCAAAGAAAATGGTGGAAATTATGCTCTTTTTCCCTTCCTCCCCTTTATTTCCTCTTGGCATCCTGCTTGAGTTTTCCTTCTGACCTGTGTCACATGAAGGATGCTGGAAAGAGATGATGGTACAGAAACAGAACCTGTTTCTACAGTTGTAGGTTCACCAGTTAACTGTAGCTTTGGCATATGCTTCTAGATCCTTTGACTTGAGAGTCCACACTGTTCTCATTCAGTAGCTGTGCTCTGACACCATCTGAAGGTGGATGCATACAGCTAATTTTTATTTCAACTAATTGGGCATTTTTACTTTTATGTACTATTTTATGTTATAGTTTGGATTGCAGTTTTATCCCTTGGACAGTCTAGAATATAGGCGTTGACTCGATAATCTCTGTACATTTCCCTTGCATGCTGCTCTTATGTAAATAGCAGATACTGTTATTTAGTAAAGAGCAATGAATTCAACAGTTGGCA
Organism: Rynchops niger; assembly: GCA_013400035.1. Classification (NCBI taxonomy): domain Eukaryota; kingdom Metazoa; phylum Chordata; class Aves; order Charadriiformes; family Laridae; genus Rynchops; species Rynchops niger. Next base: position 29,903 of record VXBH01009815.1, on the reverse strand, counting down.
TAATAAGCATGTAAGCTAGTGAGTGTTGCAAAGATGAAGAAAACCCTGCAGACATTGTGACTCCATTTTTGGATAATGATTTTGTCATTGGGGAAGCTAGTGAGAGAGAAGCAAATTTCCCCCAGATAATGTAGCAGCTGGTGAGGTCTCCATGGTTACATTGGCAAGAGATCTGGGAAACCACCAAGAGTAGTACATTGCTTGACAGTAAAATGTTGTAGGGGAATACTCCTCTGATCATCTGAAGATGATCTTAAAGAGAAGCTTTAATTAAAAAAGCGGAGAGAGGAGAGGAAACAAGGTTTGTTTAGGGGAAAGGTGTATAAAATTTAATGCAGACAGTGACAAAGATGTGTCTAGGATACCTTTAATCGCAGGTTTGTGACTGCAATTTTTATGTGAGCTCTTGTTTCTGCTTTTTTCATGTATTAGTGTGGCCTGACAGGATCAGGGAAATAATCTTGTCTGAATGCAAGCAAATTGTCACGGAGGTAGTAGCTATCCAGATGAGACTGTTCCCTCATGCATCACAGGACATGACATGTCCCCTGCTTCATGCTTATGGCTGGTAACATTCTGTGAGATCTCAAGATGTGCTTCTCAACAAATTATAGTCTATTTTAAGAATATGAGGTTTAAGCAAAATATTTTATTAATAAAAAAAAAGAATAGCAAGCTACAGCTGGTTTTACGTGGGATGTGGATCAGAATCTCTATATAAGGTTTTCTTTGTGAGAATGCTGAGAACAAAGGGAAAATGGCCCCTTTTTAAAAGGCGTTCTGATTTTTATCTGCATTGTGGCTAAAATTCATTGTAATGCAGCGAATTGCCTCTTTTCTTCCCTAATGCATAAACTTAGAAAAAGTCATTTTGATCATCACCTGGTTGAGTTTGAGTTTCAGGTAGAGTTTTGTGCATATGCTGATGTCTGTGCATCCAGATTATACACCTGTGTTTTGCAGCCTTGCTGCAGGGTTTCACGGTCCCAGTCACAATCTGGTGCCACATGAGAGGAACAGTAAAAGAGATCTTTCTTCAGAGGAAATGTAGACAGCAGTTGAAGATAATCTCACAGTTTGAGCAGACTGAGATGTTGTTAGTGAAACAGAAAATACTGATTTGCTCAAAATGATACTTTGTTTCACTGGTTTGTCTACTTTGGTGATGTTTTTTGAGGGATAAAGATTTAGGGCTGTCAAACTTCAGCCAGCTGCAGAATGTCAGACGCTATGATGGGTTGGTCTGGAATTAGGGAGATCCAAACTCTGAATCAGGCATAACAAGAGACTGAGCCTGGGACGTACCCATCCTATGTGGGTCCCTGAAGTACGGGGCAGCTGGCTATTTTAAAAACGAGTCTTTTTGTGTTTCTTGTCAGAGCTGATCATCTTGGACAACTGCAAATCATTGGCTTATGGGTCCTAGCTTTGTATTTAGTGGTAGAGCATCCATCCAGCTGCGATGTGGGAGTCTGGCAGCCCCCTCCCCCTGATGGGAAGAGGCTTCTTAGACACTTGGCCCCGTCTCACAATAGAGCAATCACAGAGATGGCCATGGACCAGAGCTGGGAAAATCCCCACTTAAGCAACTGGAATACCTTTTGTTGCAACTCTTGTACCTGGCTCACCCTGGGGAATTCAGACCTTCAGGAAGACAATGATGGGCTCTTTCATCGGCAGCAGCTCTGCAGAGTTGCTCAGCCCGTTTTCTGTGGAACAGTTTACAGGTCACTAGATTTCTACTCAAAGGCAGTGATACCTTTTTGCTAAACGGGTACAGGAAGAATACTGTGCTTGTGCTGTTCTTGGAGAAGAATCAAATATCATTCTGGTAGCTAATTAAAAATAAATGACGTTTTGCTTTCATCAGTGTTTCACCTTTAAAAGGACACTTAGCCCTTAACCAGGTCACTGTTTCTGACCTTTATAGTAAATGAAGCAATCCTGTGTTCTCTGAGAGATTGAATACATGACCTGATCATTTGTTTCTGTCAACTCAGTTAAAAAAATAAGCCCTCCGTAGATGTATTGCATCTTCAGATCAAATTCTGTGTGGCTGACTTGTGGAAACAGCAGCCATTAGTGCACTGAACTCTCCTTGAGAGTTACATGTGCCACCCTCATTGGTTTCCTCTCTTTATCAGAGGGAATGGCAGGGGAGGAGAGGGAGCTGAAATGGAAAGAGCCCCCCCTCCCCATAGTCTGCCAAATCCTCCACTGTCTGTGATCTGTCAGGGCCCAAAAATGGCCCAAGGGTTTCCTGGGCTCTGAGGAACGTTTGGACTCGGTGGCATCAGAAGGAACAATAACCCCTGAGTAATGCCTTGAGAAATTAAGTAATATTTTGAGTCCACTTGTTCAGCTTCCAATGCCCTGAGTTCAATCTGGCCTAAATCTGAAAGATTCTGCTTGGCGTTGGCTGGTGCCATTTGCTGCCAGCAGCTGAAGTTCTTCTCACAGCAGTTAAGAGACGTAAGTTCTTTGCTGTGAATTCCTTACCCACCACTGGTATGTATTCAACAGAGAGGACTAGGATCAAATACTTACCTGATTGTATGCTGTCTAGGGATGTGTGTGATAAGCATTCATCCATCACTAAGAATTTTCTGACCTAGGTTTAGATCTCATCAATAGTCATGATACATGTATTTTAAACCAGGAAGTTAGTATTTCTGTTACAATCTGGACATAGGCTTATTTTAGTAGTTTTGCAGTGCCTGGGCAGTGGAAGGAAAATTCTGGTCTAGTTATATCCTGATTTTATTGCTCTAAAGCAAGTAAATACCTTTCCCACTGTACTTATCCAGGGCCCTTAACAAAGCACTTTATTTTAAAGTAATGTAAGTAGTCCCCTTGGTGTGCTCAATCCACCAAATGTTGCTGACAAGTTTGTTTGCTTGTGTTTTGTTGCTTGTCCATTTTCTACCTAACAGATTACACGTGGGGCAGGGCTGATGACTTAACTCACAGAGCTCCTCATCCAGGACTGGGGATTATTGGCAGTATGATAGAACAAACTAAGAGAGATATCTAAGCAGTTTTGTTTTGTTTTTGTTTTGTGACTTTACCTCATATTTATTCTTTTCATGACTCAGAGGGAATAATAAAAATTCATACAGAAAATTATCAGTCCATTCAATATAGGTAATGTCTCAGCTGAATGCCAGTCCAAACTTTCTTTGTTTCCTGTGTATAGTGGTATCTGAGTCTGCTTGTCAAGATCTCTCAAGCATTTTCATTTAACAGCTCTCCTGCTACTTCAGAGATCTTAACATCAGTGGGTAGTTTTGACCTCTTTTGCTCTCTTTCTGATGCTGTAGTTTTTGAGGCCTTCCTTGTATGTGTGGAAAGGTCGCACGTTTATTGTATGATGCTGGGGTGGATGGCCATTGCTGCTGCTGTGGGCCTCCCTGGACTCAGTAACACACCACATTTTATTGATGACAGCTTTCCTAACACTGCTTTTTCCGTTTCTGGTGTCCTGGGTTCCTTTCAGGTCCAGAAGCAGAAGTACTGGAACCCTCTGAGCAAGGTGATATGGCTGTGAGTCTTACTGGTGCTCATGAGAGCTCCTCCCTCAGGAGACCTTCAGGGCAGATCCCTTAGCTTTTCTCTTCAGGAGAAGTGGAACTGTGTGTGCCTGACTATCCTGCTAATGAGCTTTTCTCTGGAGCTGAAGTGGCCTTCAGTTTTGTTTTGGAGAAGTCTGATTCTCTTTTTCATTTGGCAGCAGTGCCAAGGGCAATGGTTGATCCCGAAAGGACTGGCTACCTGCTGATCTTGCTGCTTTTGCAGAGCAAGGCCACTGCGGAGCTGTATTCTAGCGGGGATTCACGACATTTCAGTCACTGGCATCTTGTGGAAACAAAAGACATATCTTTTTCTCAGTCCATAAGTTTGCAGACAGGTAATTCCTCTTTAGTGAAAAATCAGTCAAAAAGAAAAGTCTGTTTCTGAAATAAAATGGGCAGAGGTGCCCCAACCCTAGAGGGCATTTATTTTTCTGGACCAACAGGGACTATTTTGAATGTTCTTTTTGGAAGCAATCAAGACAGAGCAGATATGTTCTGCCATCAACAGTGGGTATGTATGTGCTGGGAAAGGAAAATGTTAAACAGATGCAACTCACTCCCAGTGCCCTTAAGGACAAAAGCCAGAAGGGTTTACAAAAGGGAGAAAAAGGGGATAAGCCCCTCTGGGTGAAATCTGGGAAAGACTATGCTATAGACTTTTTTTCAACCATACCTTTCCTGTTTTAATAATTCAAGTGGTTTAGCTATGCTTTGAAAAAGTTAGTAGATTCATGTGGTGGTTTTAAAAACATCTAAAGTTATTTATCACAACTTTTCTGCTTTTCTTCTGTGCTGAAAGTCACTAATGTGGCAATTACACCTAAGCAGGACAAACTAAACTGCAAGTTGGAAACACTTGAGTCTAACTCTATAGTGCCTAACTAGCAGCAGGGGCTTATGGAGTACTCATTGAATGACTTTTTGCAAATGTTTGTTTTGATATTCCTAATTAGAATTAGCATATTATTGGCAGTCAACCCTGTGTAACATTTGGAGCGTGATCGCCTAACTTCCCTTTGATGTTTTGTTGTGCATCATGGATGGGAGTTCTGCCAGGAAAAGAAGCAGTCTCAATTGAGAGCCAGTGTCTAATGTCTGCCGTTCATTAGCTCAACATAATAATTTCTCTGGGTGTTATTTCTTTTTCTGATGTCATGTAGTTAAGTTCATCTAGCAGAGGTGTAAAGCCAACTTGTAACACTACCAGTAGTAGCATTGGGTTAGTGGGCTGATGGGCAAGGATTTTCTGTATAAGCACATAATATAGACAACGTTCAGTGCCGTTTTATCAGTTCTGATGGGTTTCATTACAAAATGTTGCCCTGCTTTATTAAAGCAGATGAGAGATAAGACAAGACCTTTTGAGACTAACGTATAGTAATCTGGGGGGGGGTTCACCATTTTAGTGTAGTGCTACAGTGTGTCCAGTTTTCCACAAACATCTTTTCTGTCTGCCCGAGAAATTTTGTGTAAGTTGTGCAGGAAAGACCTTGGGGTATTTGCCTAGCACTTCTGCATGCAGCATAGTCTAGGCCAGGCAATTGCTTTAAATCGACTACTGCATGTTTGAAGTTGCACAGAAGTGGCTACTGTGCCTGTGCAGATCGGCTTTATGGTGCATGTGCACAAAACCTGATCCTCCAATTTTCCAGCCCAGTTTCAGACTGCCAAACATGAGCCTGGAGTATTTACATGAAGAATAGTTATATAGTTTGGATAGGTTGGGTCCATTGCCAGTACACACACTGTTATTTCTGCTTGGGAAACTGGCAGAAGTGGATCTTTGTACCTAAGTGGTTAAAGATCAATCTGAGAAACATGCAGAGACCAATGAAGAAGTTTCACCACTTGCCAAGCAGGCTACCATTCCTTGAGTAAGGATCTGTGAATATGAACTACAAACATTTTAAGCCACTATAATCGAAACTCTCACCTTACCCAAAATATTGGTGTTAGGGCTTTTTCACATAAATCAACTGCATCCCTGTCAATTTGAGATTAATCCTTAGCATGCAGTCTGTGCACATGTATGTGCAGGCTAGGTAAATCGGTAAATGCACGGTTCTTCTAGGGAAAGGTTAGCAATCTTTGGACTCTCTGCTGGGTCCTGTGATGCTCAGTATGTTCGTAAACAACTTGGAAAAGGTGGTGAGCATTAAAGTGGTAAAGCTGGCTGATGTATGAAGTTATTTGGGTTTGCAAGGACAAAGACTTGACTGAAGGTCTACAGAATGATCTTATAAAACTGAGTGAATGGGCATTAAAATGGCAGATGAAATTCAGTGTAGACAAGAGCAAACCGACTCACTGGGAAAATCCAGTGCCATATATTCAATAATGGCCTCTGAGTGAACTGTTACTGCCAAGCAGCTGTGCTTGCAGCTATGAAAGATAGTTGCATGAAAACATCAACTCAGAACTGGGAAGCGGTGCGATGGCAAGAGCATTTGGGCACTATGAAGAAAGAAATTGAGATCAAGACAGATAGCAGTGTGCTACACCTTGAGAAATGCTTGTGTTCTTGTCCCCTTGCCTCAGAAATTATTTTTGCGAGCTAGGAAAGCTGCAGAAAAAGACAGCAGAAATCAGAGCTATGTACAAGATTCTGAATGGCTTACTAACCTGTGTGTTTGGAAAACACAAATTTGCAGAATATACAAGAGACCTACGTAATCTTAGCTTCAGGGTGGATACAGATGTTCTTCATTGCTTCTTCCACTGGAACAATGGGGTCTATCAAATGGAGGTGGCAGGCCCTAGGTTCAGACAAACCAAATAAGAGGAGGTTCTTTCTGCTGGCACAGAACTTTAATTTCTTGCCAGAGGACGTTGTGGGTGCAAGAAGTTTGCAAGGGCTGGGGAGACTGGATGAGCATTTGAAAAAAGAAGAACCTTTGGTTGTTACTAAGTTGCCAGAATGAATCAGTCAGGAGGTACACCAAACCAAAAATGACTGAAGGATGAGGAAGTGTTTGGGAAATGTATCTTTGATTGCCCTGTCCCTTCTCTTCTGTAGGCATCCATCTCCATCCGATCTGGAAGAAAAGTTACTGTGCTAGGTGGAATCTGGGCATTCTGATATTCAAACATCCCAACTTCATTATGTTTAAAGTCTTTACACATATAGTCTGGGATTTTTGACAGGTATTTATTACAAAAAAAAAAGGGGGGGGGGGAGGGGGGCACCCCAAAAAGGAGGCACTGAACATCCAGACACAGTTGAATTGGTAGCTCTATTATCTCAATTCTCTTTTCGTATCGGTCTTCTAGCAGGCAATACGTGCCATGGGCAATACATCTGAGTTACCTTGCTGTAGCACTCCAAGACGACATTTATTTTCTCTCTCATTTCTCAGTAAAAGACAGGTTATTCAAGTGTTTTGCTGCTTTCTAAGACCTACTTGTTGATTGATTGATTTATTAATAAAATCATTTGGTAGTGTCACATACATGAAATGTGCATTTTGGGAAAGATTCAGATCCTGTTTTTTTGATATGAAAAACAGGCAGGACAGTTAAAGGAGTTGTGGTGGGGACAAAATGTTCAGAGGAACATGAAGGAACTCTGAGCAGCTTAATATTAGAGTAGCCACTGTGGGATCTATATGCACATGTAGCTTCTCCCAGCAGACTTTTCCATAGCCAGTCTTACCCTACAGAACAGAAGAGCTCCTATTTTTCTGTTGTGCTGGGAGAAGCTGAAGAGACAGAGATTAAGTGCCTAGATTCCAGTTCTAGACCCTGTTCTCCAAATCCTCTCTTGATCAGCAATCTAGTCTTGTTAGCACTGGATTTTCTGGTCTCTTTGCAGGACCTGTGAAAAGAGGAAATGTAGATTAAAGACCTCATTCATCATTAATATAGCTGGCATATGCACAGCTGCAAAGTTAGTGCAGTGAACCTCATTGCCGACTCTTGAGCACCCCAGAGTGATGTAGAAGGGTGTCCCGTTACCCTTTGCTGCTAATTCAGTATCTTTCATTGAAATCTGTATTAAAACATATTTATATAGAACAAGAAAATTGTGCAGTGTACTGTTCAGAATAGGCTTTGTTGTCTTGACTGTTTGTTGAACTCATTATTTGGGGTGTCAGTGGATTAAGCCCCAAGCCACAGTGGAAATTGATAGAGCAAGAAGTGCAGAAGAATAAGAGCAGTAATGTTTCCGGTCCTGGCCTAAGCAAACCTCTCCAATTATAGCTCAGTAATGAGTTTATTAAAAAAGATGGATGAGAGCAGTAAGTGGTGAGATGGCAATTGTTTTTCATAACTGACCTTAGCTAAATGTAATTTGAATAGACATACATAATGTTAACTCGGAGGATTTAATTTTGGTTGGGATAATCATGGTTTGAGCACTCCATGCTGTCTTAATTTGAGATACTAATATATTCCATATTCTCTTAAGGGCCTTGGACATAAAGTTTTGCTAACAAATGTGCAACAGATTGAGTTGTGAACAATCTAAGAGCAGTCAAAAGAGCTATTCTGATTGTCATTTATAACAGGCATGTAGCTTCAAATTTAAAAATGTATAAGACTGTGCGACTTCTAATGCTTGTGATTCACAGGCAGTTACCACCAGTTCCCATTAATGGAAAATTATGATGATTTACATAATGCTAATATCTATTCATTATTTAAATCCTTAATTATGTGTGCAGCCATGTGGTGCAGTAAAATAATAAAAGGATAATAAATGCAGAAAGTAATAGTTCTTTTAAGCAACTTGGAAGTCAGGTGGTCATTATATTAAAAGAAAGAAGGTAAAAATCGTAGTTGTACCACCTCTTGTGGTCTTCTGACAGTTACTGGAAATTCTGGGTCCTGGTTCTACTGCTGACTTTTGCAATATAGCTTCAGATTTCCATTTTGTTTCTCTTATTTGATATGAGAACTTTCTCAATCCCATATGAAAACTGGCTGTTCCTCAGAAAATCAAATCCTAACTTGTTCTTCCTCTGTTAGGACAGCTTACTCGGAGAGTTCAAATGTGCATTTATAGGCTTTCCTGGTCGATGATTCTTTTCTGCTTCTTCACGTTTCTGAATGAACCTCACAGGCTACAAGGTGTTCATTGCTAGTCAGTTGTGATCTTTTTGCATTAGTTTTATATAAGGCTGATTGATCCTGAAAGCACTGATCACAATTGATCACTTTGCTGTTTTCCTTTTAACTGATCCTTCATTAATACAAATCTACATTGTACTAGAATTTTAATCTCTGTTCATATGTATGATGAATTTTCATACAAGCTGGAGCTTGAAAATTGAATTTCATTCATCCTAGGTGTATTTTGTGATAGCAAAGTTGAAATGACCATTGTTGGTATATTGTGGGAGGTGTTGGGATTTTTCTGGGGGGTGGGGGTTGATGTTTTTTAGTTGTTTAGGGGGTTGTTTGTTTTTAGGTTTTTCGGGGGTGGTGGGTCAGTTGACAGGCAAGAATATTTCTGAGACTGATTACTGTAATATTGATCTCACACTAGATTAGTACAGCGGTGCTATTCCGGGAAAAGAAACATGAGATAGGATATTAAGATTGGATGGTGAAATAGAGCTCTCTTAGGCAAAGGAGGAGATAGTTCAAGAGCTGTCCATCAATTTTCAACACTTCCATTTAGCTCCAAAACATAATAATTGACAAGTCTGTCCTTGTTGAATATTAACGATTGAAGTCCTGTCTTCAGGCACAAAGCTACTATTGCAGTTAAGTAGATGAATAGCTTCCAGGTTGTTAATGATATACGGAAGGGTCGTGTAGTTGGTACTGCCTTTAAAATTCAAGAGTCTGATATGTCACTGGTGTCAAATGGATAACTGCTGTTGACATTCCCGAAATGGGATCATTACCGTCTTATCTTGCTGCGTAGCTGAGAAAGATGGGTGTGTGCCATTTGGTATGTTGGTCAGGCAGTTACTTGTCCTGGGCTTGTCCAGGCTGATAGTTGCTGCTGGGTCTTGCTCCTCTCCGGTTCTGGAGGAAGACACATTGTACTAGTAGTAGGGGAGGTCTATGGTATCCTTTTGGTATGAGAGTATACAGTCTCTTGTGCAGGCATTGTTCTCTTTAGGACTCTTCTTTGCACTGAAATGAGACAAGGGAAGATTTGGCTTTGCTAGATCGTTCCCAGCATTCATTTGCTTGGCTGGTCCTGAAGAGATAAAAGTTTTCCTGTTCAGTGGTAGGGGTTGTCTTACAAGATTCTGTCTTTACATGAGATTATTACCGCAGGCAGGGACACTTGATTATTTGCATGCAGAAAATGCTTGCTTTGGTATGCTGTGATTTGGGAGAATATGCTGTGGAGGGGTAGGTGGTTGTAGCAATACGTGTTTTAACTGAAGCAAACTTCTTTTAACTGAACAACTATCCCTGAATGCATGCCTGTCATAGGTTTAGCTGGCACTGCTAGTTTCATCAGATGTGTTCCTGCATTGCTATTAACCTCAATGGGTCTGGATTAGGTCTCAAGATACAGGGATGGGTCATTTGAGTTTGATTTGCACAAGTCTGTCCAGCATGATGGTAAACTGCAGTGAACATCCTGAGGACAGTTTCTGTTTGGCTCCTGATAGTTGGCCCCATCTCTTGTCTGCTTCTGGCCCCCTCCATTGCAAATGGAGTCTTACTCATTTTGCTAATTCCTGGCAGCTACAGAGACAAGAGATGATTTTCCAGAGACCCCCGAAGAATTTGTGAAATTTCTTGCCTTGTAGTTCTTTTACAATGCTAATGCCATTAGCTACCTTTTGTTCCACTTGGGTAGAGATCTCTGCCACCAAAACTGCATGAGAGAATGCTCAGATCCCTGTGCATTTGCAAACAAGCAGTGAAGCTGTTTTTGCAAAGGTTTCTTGAATGTGGCTTCAATATCACAACTAAATCCCTCCCTACGCATTTTTAGAAGAGAATCTACTGCTTTGCTGTCGGTAATCATATTCGGTACATGATGGTGTCTGCCCCAAGCAGCAGAGGTGCAGGGACTGCGTTTTGGCCTGTATTACTCTCCAACTAGCAGAATATATTGCTTTTCTGGGGCTGGACTTCTGGGTGCTGCTGTCTTGTTAACAGCATTGATGGTGCTGAATACACCAGCCCTGAAAGTTTTTGAGAGTGTGGTAACTAAAGAGGAACTGAAAGAGATGTAAATTTACCTTGTTTTATCTCAATGAAAGAGGTAGAAAGACATCTCTAGAAATCTCTCCTGCTCTGACAGCTTTATGGGTCTGTGCTTCTGTCCAGGCTGCATGAATAACCCATGAAGGGACCCGAAAGCTGGATGCCAAGTACAGTCTAAAGAATATACGCGATGGGTGTGCAAAGCCTCTGTATAACAGATAATGCAGATGTGCCATAGTTGAGAGGATGTTGAATGCTGCAGCAGAACCCCCTAAATTCCTGTGATTGATCTTCTTTTTGTGCCATGTCTGTTGTGTATTAGATCTTTTTTGGAGCCCTCCCGGAGTCACTTGGAGAAATAGATGCTATAGACAGCTTCTGTTGGTTTGAACACATCTCAGTAGGAAACTGAAAGCGCCAGACAATTCTTAATAGAAAATGGTCTAAGAGTCTGTAAGCTTGACTGTTACAAATGGGGCTTTACAGTCAGAAAAGGAACAAAGAATGCCTTACTGCAATAATGCTCTGAAACTGTCCTCTGTGAGGTTAAAAACCCCTGCATACATATCCCTGCTGAAGTCTGATTATAGAAGACTGCTTACAACTGGCTTGGCTGCAGCAGATTTCCAGTGTACTTTCACATAACCCTCTGCTTTATTGTGGTTGAACTGGTTGCCAGAAAGCTTGACAGCAGATTTGATGACTGATATTTCTGGTTTATTCAAACATTTTATTTCATCCTTGCTCCGATCAGCCGTTGAGGAATGAATTAAGATTCAAGCACTATTAAGATTGCTTGGACGGAAATAGGAGTTCAATAAATGTCATCTTTTGTGGCACTAAATTAACTGTTTAAAGGGCTAGGCCTTTGGTTCAACCCTTCATTGAGCCTTGGTTTTTGCTGATAGAAACCTTTGCTGAGGACTTAGTATAGAGAATATACGTGGTTGCTAAAGCTTTCTGAATGCCCAAGGCTATTTAGAAGCTTGTGCCTTATTTTGAAAAAGGATTTCTGCACCAAGCACTCTGAAGTCCTGATGTCCTTCATGGAGCCTTGAGCTGCCTTGTGTCACAGAAATAGCCTCCTAATATGTTTAGGCGTTGACAGTAAAACTTCACAGCAATTCAAGAGCCCAAAAATGTAATTAGAAAAAGCTGCCAGCTGTATGCAAGCACCAAAGGTGTTGCCTCTTTCAAGTACTGGCTTTCATTTCCCCCAAGGCCTTCAGGGAAGTACAGCTGGGACTCATGTGAAGGACTGACTCAGTTCAAGTAACTGTCCTCTCTTCACACTTAGCCCTCTTAGATTCTTTCTAATTCCCCTCAGGGTTTCACGTACATAGCACTTGCTAGGTGACTGGGAGACCTAGCCAATCCTTCCTCAGCTTGAGGGGTTTTTAAATCCCTGGGTTTGCCTTTCTGGAAAATACCTTGATGAATAAACTGTTGTCTGAAGCTTCTTCACCTGCTGTGAAGGAAGTTATACTCTCAACGTAAGCCCGCTCAAAATATTTCCCTCAATTTTTTTGTATTGTGGTGGGAAGTCCACCTCAAACATCCTGCCAGATCAGTTTTTTGTCCCAGCTTCCCCACAGATTTCTAGATTCCTTTTTCCCCCTCTATTCCCTCTGCCACAGTGAACTCTTAGAGGTTGAGCCAGAAAATTCTCAGCTTTGCCCTGGGGCATCATGCCTATTTCCACTGCAGCATAAGAAGTTTTTAAAGGTCATTTCACCTTGATGCTGTGGCCTTAGTTCTCCTCCAGGCGTAAAGATAAGGTGTAAATAGTGAAGTCCATTTGCAACCCATTTAAAGGTTACAGAGCTCTTTAGCTCGTGAATGAGAGAAAAAGATGTTAACAGTTCCGGCTGCAGATCTCAAAGAGAAGCTCCCCTTTCATAAGGCGATAAGGCCTTCCACAGAGTAAGCCCTGAAGAGGAATTTACCATTTGTCCTTAATTTTCCACAGACATTTACTGCAGCAGTGGAGAAAATGAGAAGGAATTGTCTTAATGGACTCCTTCCCCAAGTCTCAGCTCCTGAGTTGTGGAAAAGAAAAATACATTGAGCCTCCATCATATACTGAGCTTAGTCTAAGAATGTAAGTCTTTCCGCGAATATCTTGATCCTTTATTTTTCCCCTGAGCTCTAAGGCTGATGCTTTTGAGCTACATAGACCCTGCTGCTTAAGTCCTCTGTGTCTATGTGGTAAGTTTGATGTAGATACTTTGAGGTAGCCAGACTGTAGCAGTGCATTATCTCTTACTGGGGTGCCCATGGAGGATCTGGTAGTGAGCTGAGGCTTATCCCATCCATTGCCGCATACTTAACTGGGAGCGCTTTAGCTAGCAGTGGGAGCGCTTCTGGATTGCTCTTCTCATCCTTCTATTAACAGAGAGAAACAGGACATGAAAATTAAAATCTCTGGCCCCTCCAGAGGGTAATTCAGCACACCTTTTTTCCCCTCTTTCTCTGCATTGATTCTCATTTAAGTGGTTTCAACTAAGCATCTGAAGTTATATGGGATAAGCCCACGTCTGAGCATCCTCGCTTTTTATGTGATCTCTTCACAGGCTACTTACAAAAACAGTTCCTTGTGCTCTGCTGGCCTTCTGTGTACCATGTTGCAAAGTCCCGTGCCCTTCCCTCCCAAGTCCTAGTCACTCTCTCTGTTATCTCTCAGGCTTTTATTTCTTGCAAAATATATTTTCTACTGGGCAGCACTGATTTTTACCTGTGAGCACAGGGATCATTCAATATTACCTAAAAAATATTTGGCACCCTAATGATCAGAATTTGTAATGATATTACTGCTTGCACAAACAAGCCACTGTTAGATCACTTCCCGAGATCTTGCACAGTATTCACAGAACATGGCGAAGACAGGGCGTCCAACTGGAATAACAGAACTGCCTGTGTGAATATTCCATTCTGTTGGCAAATCTGAAACTCCCACCAGGATTAGAGCCTTTTATCAAAGCACCAACAAGGGAAATAAATTGCTTTAGAGGAGAAGCAGAAGTAGGAACCTAAAGCAATGAAAAATTTCAGGTGGTGTTTTTGCAAACCCTTACGTTACAAATATTTTTAGCAAGTGAAATGAGGTTACCCCCACAAGCTCCTCTAACTTTTCTGGGTGGGATCTGGTGAGCAGAGCCAGTGGGATTGACAGTTGGCTACTGTAAGATGCTCCTGGTTCAGTTTAGTGCAGAAATCAGCAAAAACCCCATTTTTTTACTCATTCCTTGTTGTTCATTACTTACTGATTTCTTGAACGAAAGAGAGGCCAGTTCTTGGAGACCCAGCTACAGAATTGCACAGGTGCCACACTATGTAATACAGCTCTTGCCCCTTGATATCAGGAAATGTATTATGAAGTAGACAGGAACGTCATTCCTATTTTAGTTACTCCCTTCTAAGAGAAGCTGAGACATTAGAAAACAATGCTGGATTTCTATGCCATTACACAAAACAACCAGAGGATCCGGAGAGCTTTCCTGTTACGGTAAGTGTAGGAAAGCCATAGAATCGCGTAGGTTGAAAGGGACCTTTCAGATCATCAAGTCCAACCATTAACCTAACACTGCCAAAACCACCACTAAACCATGTGCCTAAGCACCTCTTCTATACATTTTTTAAATACTTTCAGGGATGGTAAATCCAGCACTTCCCTGGACAGTCTGTTCCAATGCTTGACAACCCTTTCAGTGAAGAAATTTTTCCTAATGTCCAATCTAATCCTCCCCTGGTGCAGCTTGAGGTAATTTCTTCTTGTCCTGTTGTCTGTTACTTGGGAGAAGAGACAGAATCCCACCTCGCTACAACCTCCTTTCAGGTTTGAGGCCTCACCAGTGCTGAGTACAGGGGGACGATCACTTCCCTAGTCCTGCTTACTATGCTGTTCCTGATACAGACCAGGATGCTGTTAGCCTCCTTGGCTACCTGGGCACCCTGCTGGCTAATACTCAGCCGACTGTTGACCAATACCCATCCCTGTTCCTATTCCTGACCTGCTGCTCCGAGTCAGCAGGGGAACCTGTGCCTCCAAAACCAGTTCACCAGCGAAAATGGCACTATTCAACAGCACTTTTATGGTTCCTCAAATATTTTGTTGTAATCCTTTTCATCCAATTACTTGCAAACAGAATCTAACAACTAGAGAAAGAGTGTCTTGTAGAAAGTCTGGTCCTGATGTGAAAACTAGAGCTATGGAATAGGTAGGCACTGGCTTAAGAAAAAAAGCATAGTTTGTTCTTTATGTCACCATGCCTGAAAAAATATTTAAAACTGGAGCTCCCGGTATTTACTTTGAACACCACTGTGAAGACATTACATTTGAAAAATCTAGAACATGACTAAAAAACAAGCAAGTTAAAATCTGGAGGAAGTGGATCATCAGAATGTAAAGCATTCACATTACTCAAAGCTGTGTCTGAAAAGCATTGTTAAGAGCTCCTGTGCAAGCTAATAAAACACAGTGAGTAAATGTTGGAAAATGTGAAAAGATGTATCAGTAGGGTGAGAAGTGCACTGTAGTGCAGTACATGTTGGAAGGCTTAATTTGAGCTGTACATTATGCAAAGTTCTTCATTGATTATAATACCTGAAGATGAACCTTGTTCAATTTCTCCTGTAAGACACTCCTAAAAGGTAGGATTTTAAGTTCTTATTTAGGTACTTAAATACATTTGGTGAAAATTTGGAGAAGATACAGGAAACAACCACAAAAAACGGGATGAGGGCTGGAGAAAATGCCTGGTGGTGAAGGATTTAAAGAACTCCGTCTGTTCAGGTTACAAAAAAAGATCTGGAAGTGACCTGATTGCACTCAGAGGACCTTTTTAGGAAGAAGAAAGCAGGTAGTAAGAGGACTCTGTAAACTCACAGAACTGATCTTAGTAATATCTACATCATGTCTTCGCAGGACCATCAGGTGGTAGAATTGCAACTGATTGGGAATTTTCTGATGGGATGGTTTTGAATTGAAACCAGAACGTACCAGCTTTCAAAAGACATTCAATGTGAAAGTTTTCTCAAGCTCTGAATAGAGTTTCGAGCCAAAACTAGTGAGTCTTCAGGAGTACCAATAGAAGTAAGGTAATTGTGTGGGGTGTGGGAACAAAAGTTATGTGCTGTCATAGACCATAATTCATAGGATCTTTCCTATTGCCTTATGCAAGGGAGTGTGTCATCAGCTGAGCTACCTTCTACACTGGGAAATAGCTCTGTTCCCCCTTTTATTTTCTTCTTCTACTTTTCTACCTTGACCTTCCCCCCTCCCATTTGCCATCAATAACACCTTCTTGCAAAAACAATTCCCCCCCCCAAAAAAAAAGCACCCTTTCAAAAATATCTATGATGTCCAGATAAAGGACAGGAGGTCCCTAAATTCAAGAGGGTCCCATTGTAAAGAAACTGTTTCCTGCATAGCTATAGAGAAAATGCCACGGTAGCTCTTCATGCTGGTTGTTTCACTGCAGTTAGAGTAGCCGGATTTCACTGCTCCTGATGCAGGCTGCTGTCTGTGAGGCCCCTAAACCAGATGTTATAACGTGATGTAATGCTCTCCCAGTGATTTTTATTTCTTTTTTGTTTCCTCGAAGTACCAGTTGTACTGTACATGGGACAGTGTTCTTTAGAGAAAAGTTTCCCATTCGGGCAGTTCCTCCAACATTTTATTTAAGCACCAATCTTTCAGCAAACATGTTTCTTCTGCCACAATGTAAATAAGGCATTTTCCTTGTAAATAAAATGTTGATTGATCTAACAGGAAAGACTTGGGTGTATGTAGCATAGCAGCTCTAACCAAGGACGGAATGTCTGTGAGAACAGAAGTAAATAAAAATTACGTGGTATTTATATAAAAAGAAAGGCACAACATTCTGTGAAGAGCAAAGAGCATTCTTGGGAGAAGACTGGCAGCAAGTCTAGTTATTTAATGTATAAAACAGTGCATGCAAAACAGGACAGATTTGGATCTAAACATCAACTTAATGTCTTGTTTCAGGCAGGTTTTGAGCAATAAGGCTTGTCATCTGTAAGCTAACAGCCATCGTGTGATGATCATCTTTGAGAATTTATGAATTATGAATTTTCCCTTTTGACACTATGAGTTAAAACAGATTAATCCTGTTTCTTATTACAGTAAACAAGGAATGTTTCTTTCTCAGTTTTGCAGGTTTTGCTGATGTGTATTGTAACTTTCTTCTCCCTATGGAAAGACATTCCAAAAGGGATTTTTTTTTTTGTTAGGGCACCCCAAAATATGGGAACTCTGTGCCGTGTTTATAGTTTTGCTCATGAAACCTTATGCATTAAAACACAGTGAATATCTAGGTTTTAGTCACTCTGGTCTGGTGAAGCTAAAGTAGCTGTGAAGGGTTCGGTTGCATTTATTCAGCAAAGGAGGGATGATGGTGCAGGATCAGTCTGGGCTAACTACACGCCGTCACTCTCTCTTCCCACCAGGTTTTGCAGTTTGTTGAAGAACTTTCAGAGAGTTTTGCTGCTAGCAGGGAGGAATCGCAGGTGTCTGCAGGCCTCCACTTTCTGTTTCGCACAGTTGCAATCATGGTGCTTCTCGCACTCTAAAGTAATAAAAGAACAGAATAAGGATTTCAGCAGAGCTACAACATTATGGCGTGATATACCAGTTGATCTGGTTAAAGCAACATGTGCTGAAGTTTTTCAAGGAACCTAAGGGAAATAAGTGCTTTATGGCCATTGAAGAGCAGTAAAAATAGGATACTTATGATCAAGAAGTTTCACAATTTTATTTAAAAGATTTTTCTTTTTATCAAACATGGCACATCTGTCTGACTTTCTGCTTGTTAATCATCCTGAGGCATTATGGTCCATAGCACTGAGCTCGGATAGATCAGTCCAAAGATTACTTGGCACTGCAGATAAAATAAACAGTAAATTTGCCTCCAAAATGGACGTTACCATTACTGAGCAAGGCATCACAGGAGGCTTTGTTTGACAGTGCAGAACAGTGACCAGAGTTGCTTATGGTCTGTTGCTTTCCAAAAGTTCATGAAAAAAAATTGCCCCCAGCTGCAGCCAACTGGGTCAGTAATTAAAGATTCAGGCTCCTCATTGGGCTGTGGCTCTTCTGTGCTTAGACCATAGCAAGTGCAGCCCCGTGTCTTGCCTTCACCAGCAAGAGGATGAAGCTGCGTTGTTTTATCTTGTACTTGCTGCAGCCTACTGTCCTGGTGCCATTTCCCCAGTTCAATTTGTACAAGGTAGTTTGGTGGATCTGATTGCTCAATTTTCTGTGTTTTCCCTATATAATTCCTTTAGTGCAAATATTTCTGTTCAGTAGCATCTGTAACCCTTGGTGCTTAAAAATCTATAAACACAACTTCCTAATGCCCTGATTTCCTTGATTCCCTGTGATGTTTATTCTTCAGGAAAAGGGTTGGCCTAACTTATAAATGTCAGCTTGCATCCTTGACATCATCTGGGAGTCCTCAGCACCTCTTTCAAAGGAGTGTTGGTCAGGAATACTTCTGCCTTAGCAAATCTGACTTTACCACAGAAATGTGTTTCCTCCTAAGTTCCACTTTGAAGCATGCATTTTTAAATTGCACGTGGTTAAGGTGTATATAAAGAACTGGCTATCAGGCAGTGTAAGTGCGTTCAGCTCCACTGCCTTGGTAAATTTGTGTCTGTTTGCCTTAAATGAGAATCTAGCTCATGGATCGCAGCAGAACAATAGGATTATTTTTTTTTTTCCTTGTTTGTTATTTGTTTTCACTGCAAAACAGTTCTGGAAACCATTCAGAAATAAATACCTTTGCATCATCACAAGTTCTGCATTTTGAATATGCATTAAAATAAACTTGTGAGATCATAGACCAGTTTAAAGAGAGCTTTGCAAGTGAAATGAAATATCTGCAGAATCATTCTTGGCATTTTTCCTTCCTTGATTAAGGAAGGAAAGAAATTTTTTTTGCTTTCTTGTGTACACTTTGAAAGAATTTAAAGATGGTTTCGCTTGGGATTGTTGGTTTTCTTTTTTTTTTTTTTTTTTCTTGGGAGTGTAGCTCAAAGATGTGGCAGGAAACTTTCTTTGTGCTTTAGCAGTACCCAGTTGCCTGCAGTCCTTTTTTTTTATCCCTATCTTGCTGTGGGAAGTTGCTGGTTTGGTTTTGGTTGCTGGTAAGTATCCTTCCTTCTGAATATCTGAACTAATCTCCTATCAAAGTTTGTCAGCTTGTCTTTAAAGTAGTTGTTTCTGGAATTTCAGTGTTGTTGTGTGAGTTTTTTTTTTTTTTTTTAAAAAAAGTTCCAATAAAACTTTTTTCAAAGATCCCCACAGTGTAGTGAGGATCTTTGTGTTTTTCTAGCAGTTTTCTTTCACCTTCTCTATCAGCCTCATTTCCAGAGCTGATGATAATTGATTACAGTCTCCATTTCTTAAACAGCCTTAAGAAAACGTACTGGCATCCCTGTGCCTCATTACAGGATTCACATCAAAGCCCAGGTGACCTTATCAGCTTTGTCTACATTATAGAGACACGCTAAACTGCCTGGGAGACCAGAGCTGCACAAAAGAGAAGGATGACTCCTGGAGAGAATGCTTCCATCTCATGCTTTTGCATCTCCAGACAGGAGTGGCAGCCTAGGAGGTCTGGAGCCGTGCTTGTGGCCAGTGCAACTGTCTTAGGTGATTTTGGGCAAGTGGCTTAGAAGAGGGTGTGCCACTAAGTGCTTTGGTATAGCTCCAATGAGGAGTTAGTTTCATTCCATGGGAGCTCAGGGTGTCTCTTAAGTCTGTGTTCTTCTGTGTTGCACCACCCCATAAATCAGGAGAAATCATACTACTTTATCAGCCTTTTACACTAAATAGATTTGAAAGGGATTCTGAACTACTGCTGTGGTGGTCAACGTGGCAGACAGAGGATTGCATTTCATTTGTGTTTCAAACACTTCGTGGAAAGGAAGGTGGAAGGAGCCAGTGCAAAGCCAAAGCTTTTAGATCCTGATGTCTGGGCTAAGATCTACCTCTCCAGGGAAGAGGCCTAGAGATTTACCCAGGCTTGGGAACAGCAGCATTGAAGTATTTTGCAAAGCATGGATATTATTCATGCTGACAGCAAGGCAGTCTTTACTTTCCCTGGAGGCGATCTTGAGTGAGGTGGGGTCTCCTGCTGCGATGAAATATACAATGTGGCAGTTACTCTAGAAGGGTATTTGTGATTCTCAGCTTTAAAAGAGTATCGGGACCATATCTGCTTTAGCGACTGTAGCATGCTCACATTCTCTGGTGATGAGGAACATGTAGCTAGTAAAATTAAATAACACTCTAAAGCTCAGATCACAAAGGTCTCGCAGTGTAAGAAATGGCTATTCCTCCTGAGTAAAAAAAGTCCTAAAGGGGGAGGCCAGATATTTATCATCTTTCTCTGTTGTCTATGTTTGTCCTTTGCCTGATTGGAACAGGCTAAATCATAGACTCATAGAATGGTTTGAGTTGGAAGGGACCGGAAAGATCATCTAGTTCCAACCCCCCTGCCATGGGCAGGGACACCTCCCACTAGACCAGGCTGCCCAAAGCCCCATCCAGCCTGGCCTTGAACACTTGCAGGGATGGGGCATCCACAACCTCCCTGGGCAACCTGTTCCAGTGTCACCACCCTCAGTGAAAAATTTCTTCCTAATATCTAATCCAAATCTGCCCTCCTTCAGTTTAAAACTGTTACCCCTCATCCTATCACTATATGCCCTGTCCCTCCCCAGCTTTCTTGTAGGTCCCCTTTATATGCTGAAAGGCCACTATAAGGTCTCCCTGGAGCCTTCTCTTCTCCAGGCTGAACAACCCCAACTCTCTCAGCCTGTCTTCATAGGAGAGGTGCTCCAGCCCTCTGACCATCATTGTGGCCCTCCTCTGGACCCTCTCCAACACATCCATGTCCTTCTTGTGCTGAGGGCTCCAGAGCTGGATGCCGTACTGCAGGTGGGGTCTCAGGAGAGCGGAGTAGAGGGGCCAGAATCACCTCCCTCGACCTGCTGGCCA
Source organism: Rynchops niger (assembly GCA_013400035.1). Taxonomy (NCBI): domain Eukaryota; kingdom Metazoa; phylum Chordata; class Aves; order Charadriiformes; family Laridae; genus Rynchops; species Rynchops niger. The sequence continues at coordinate 9,185 of VXBH01009815.1, read as the reverse complement.
CGCTTCTTTTGATGTGGCCCAGGATGCGGTTGGCTTTCTGGGCTGTGCGCGCACATTGTGCTGGCTCATATTGAGCTTCTCATCCCCCAGCATCGCCAAGTCCTTCTCCTCAGGGCTGCTCTCAGTCCAAATGTTAAGAACAAATTCAGTAACAGTGCCCATATTGCAATAAGCATTTATTGAAATACTTCAAAATTGTCTACATGGCTTTTATGGGAGAGGATTTTTTTTCCCCCTCTCTTAAATATAATATTTTCCTGGGTTCTATTCTAAAAGATCTTTCCTTGGGCTTACCTTTTGTAACCTCTAATAGAATCTCAGGCCTGAGATGCACAGACTCCTTGGTCCCCACTGTCCAAAGCTCACCTGCGCATTTCCAAGACTGTGCATTCCTGAGTGACACTGTGCCTTAGGCTGGGGCGGGTTGTGGTGTAGCAGGTGAGCTTGTTAGAAGCACACTGTTTATTTTAGAGTGCGAGAAAATGACCCTGAAATGACCACGGGGTAAATTTGCTTCCACTTGAGCTGGCACTGCTTTACTTCTAATAACTCGTGTTCAGAGTTCGCAGCTTTTTGAAAACAAAAGCAGCTTGCGTTTTGAAAGGTTAATACATTAATATGTCCATGGGTTTCCATCCAGTCCCGCTTTCTCTTTTTCTCTGGCACCTTCTTTGAACTCACAAATGAATCACCAAATTATATTCTGGGTTTGCATGGTGAGAGAAAGAGAAGTCAACAGTTATTTGTTTAGGGCTAGTGGAGGCTGCCTGTATATGTCTTAATTCTTTGCTGGTGGGCAATTATCTTTATTGCACAAGACTTCTCTCCAGCTGTGAGACAAACCAAGCAGGGAAAATGGGCTATGATTCCTCATGGTGTGTCAGCTGTTTGCTTCTCTTCCAGTAGCATGCTGTTTTCTATGAAGAATTCTGTATTCGTCCAGACCTGTTTTTAACAGTAAACCAAAGCTGCATGTTCTCAAAGCTCCTTTCTTCATGAGCCAATTTAATAACTATTTTGATTGTTCACAATTACACACTGTGTATTTGGAACACATCTAACCCCTTAGAGTGTCGGCATTGCTGAGGTGTGTCTTGAAGAACTTGGAACAATCTTTTTGTGAGAGCTGAAGCTTTTGGGATGTACTAGGAGGCTTTTTTAATAAAGTATTTGAATATAATAGAAATATAAAATAAAACTTTTAGCGTACATTTACTTATGTTATAGTTTCTCTGATTTCCAAATGCTGGTGATAGTTCACAGTATAAAGCCAGGTTTATTAAAGAACTCACTTGGCATTTCAGAGTATCAGGAAGGTTCTATGGGTCAGTCAGCTTAGGGACAGTAGGGAGGCTTGGACGTGAATAACTTGTGTGACCCAAGATGGTACCAGCATTGGGTATGAGTGCAATGGTGGAGTTTGCTGATTCTGGTTTTGCTTTTGGGGAAGGAGATAGCCTGGAGATATTATGTTGGATCCGTGAAGCACCACCCCACTGGTGCTGGCTGTGATAACGAAGATATGAAGCAGGTACTTGCTTCCAGCCGACTCTGTCCATTCCTATTCTGGTGATTGCATAGGTGAGTGTTTGAGGTGTGTTGTAATCTGGATAAAGATCAGACCTTTCCTTCAAAATACATAAAGATGCCGTTTCCTCTCGGATAGGAGCATTACAACAGAGCAGAAATACAGATCTAAGCTGTGTCAAAACAGGAGAACTGAGATACCACCCCGACTTTCCAGTGATGTCTTCAGCAGTAGGTGGAAAATAGAAGACATCACAACAATTGTGCTAGATTGGGTTTAATGAGCTAGCTGTTTCCATTCCATCTCAGGCTCTAAATATTTGAACAACTGATCTATCCTGTCACTGTGCTATCAGATGCCGAACAGCAGTCATGTTGTGTTTTTAATGAATGTGACATCATACATGTACATAAGTGACAGTGAAAAATAAAATAAATGCTGCTCAGGGTGGAGAGATTTAGGCTGGTTAATACTCAAAGTGGACAGCCTCTTGTTATTTATGTGGGACACTGGGATGGTATAGATACCTATTTTTGTTTGTTTATTCACAGAAGTACTTTTTCTGTCCCTCTGTGAAGTGTTTTTTTGCATCCTTATCTTGTAAAACATAAAAGCAGCAGATACCTAATGAAGCAGGAGGAATGTATCAAGGGCAGAAGGTGAGATGAACTGGATAAAAAATTGTTAATGAGGAGATAATGGTATTCTGGGAAAGGCTGGAATGAAGGTTGAGAAATTAAAGCTTCTTTCACATCATGTAGTAACTTGTAAATATGATGAGAGTTCCTTTTTAAAGGCTCGTGCAGTCTTATCAACCCAAGGCTTATAAAGATGGCATAGTGAGTTCCTGACTTAGGGCAGTTAGTCTAGACTTATGGCCAATGAGATTGGTCTGAGTAAGAGCATGCCTTCAATACTGGAATTCTAAAAAGCTTTGTATTTATGGACTTTAAAAGTTACTAAGATATTTAAACTATGGGAAGTATGTTTTGTTTTTTAGAAATGTATATTGTTTAGGAAGTGAAACGATTTGTTTCCAACAGCACGTTAATTTTTTAGCTGAAACATTGGATTTAAGCATCACTGTGCCAGGATCGGTTTGGGTACAGCAGAACCCTTGTACTCGGTTGCAGTGCCACATGCCTCCCTCATCAGTAGTTCTCTATTTCAGAACATCTTTGTACAGGTCTTATAGAGAACGTAGGGTGACCATGATACTGCCTTACAGGTTGTGAATAAAAATCAGTTTAAAATACCAATGGTTTCCAATGAACTTATTTTTAAACTTACGCATTTTGTTGGTGTTTTTCTCTAAATTTCAGGCCTCCGAAGCAAGGCAATGGTTCTTTAATTTTCAAAAACATTTTCAGTAAAAATAAAATTTCTGGTTTTAGCCGCTAGAAAAAAAGTAAAAGTAAGACCGGAAAGTGAAAAGCTGTTAGTCTGGGATCATTTTAATATCAAGCTTGATGAGGGTTTTTTCCCCCCCGTACTTTCATTAAGTACACAAGACCACTTTTCCAACTTAATTATTGTCTGGTGAGGTAGAGACTGTTCTGCAATGTAAAGGATGCAAAATATTTGCTGTGTAGCATAACTATCGTGTAGTTATCATTAGGTAAACCCCAGATCATTGCTGGGTCTATTTAAGATCTGCATTTTAAGTGTCATTGTAATAACTAGGGAAGAGGAGAGCAGCCTAACTTAGCATAAATTTGTGGCAGGGGTGTTCTACCATTGAAAAAAAAATTAAGTAAAAGAGTCCCACTTGTGTATTGCTGCTATAAGAAGAATATTGTTAGCTGCTGTCATTCATTCTGAAGTGTTTCTGTAATGAGTTCTTTAACAAAGATTGCAGCAGTGGCTGAAGGAAAATAAAAGAACCCTTTGTTCCACTTAGGAAACTGCAGACAGTTACTTTTACGATGCTAGTGAAACAATAATATTGTATTCCAAAAAGAAGTGGATCTCAGACCAGAGGTTTAATTAGAAAAAAAATAAAAAGGAGATGAATTGCAAGAGTAGTCATTTTCCAGCTCTTCGGCTTCTAAAGGGAATCTCCTTCTTGTTGCAAGATAAAACCTACATGGACACTGTCCTTGTAGCGATAGGCATACTCCCTGCCCGTCCTGGGTTTTCTTCACAACAAACCTGAAGACACCAGAATGGCAAATTAGCTATCAAAAGATTATGGGGTGGGTCAAGCTCTTACTGGGGCTTATGATCAGCATGCCATTGACTCTGATGGGTATTAGCCCTTCTCCCAAACACCTGTGTTGACCAGGGCAAACAATGACAAGGGAGATAGCAGTAACTGAAGACATGTCTTGGAAGCATCTGTTTTAGCTGTAGATCTTTCATGTGCAGAATGACACTGACATTTCGATGTCTTCAGGCCATTTATTGCAACTAGGCAGACATTGTACATGGCTGAATTGGCCTGGTTTTAGAACTGTTCAGCTGTCAGGTTGCTCCAATGAAAGTTGTTATGTAGAGTGGCAGGACACATCTGGACTTGCGATGTATAGGTATTATACTTGCCTTGCTGCCTCTGGCTATTATGCTTCTCAGCTTGAGGTTGCTGTGCCACCGCAGAGAAGCTGCAGCTCTTGTGAAGCTACCGGAAGAGGTGGGATTTTACCTTTTAGTGCATTGTAGCAAATCAACACTGATATTGGTCTACCAGAGTACGCTGGGCTGCAAACCACCGTGGAGCATTTCCACAAAGCCCAATAATTTCTGGAAGCAGAATTTTCTGTGAGGAGGAGCAACAACAGATCCAGCCACCACTAGCATCTAACACTCTGTCACTCTTGCTAAATTTGTGTATTTTTTATATTGTAAAGGGAAGCTATGAAACTTGAAATACTCTTCATGGTGAATTAAAAAGTCTCTTCAAGCTGGTACTCTTTGCGTGCAGTAAAGCAGTCAGCACAGTGTTGGGGAGTGTGTAACTTATGATGTGTACCGGCACCACGGGTATGTGAGGGACCCAGCTGTGTAGTCTTACTGGCTCAGGATTCATTTCAGTGGAAGCAAAGTTAATTCATTACTGCATATTATGAAAATGATATCTAAGTATGATAGTTCAGTGGCTGGATGCCAAAGCTAAATACAATTAGAAATGTTATGTGCAAAGGTACCTAACTAGTGCAATAACATGGTTAGTTCTCTGTCACCCATATAATTTGATCAGGATGAGGGGGGTGTTCTGAAAAACATGCTGTTGTCCAGCATCAAAAAATGAAGGAAAATCAAAAATGAAAGTCAACCCAAGTATTCAAGAGACCGAATGAATTGGCCATAAATGTATTTTCTATTCTTCCCTTGCTTATCTCCCTTAAAAATGTGATTCTGTATCTTTGACTGGAGATTTAAATGGAAAAGATTAAGAGAAACCTTTCCAGACGACAAAATACTGGGAGGTTTGATCTACTCATAAGGTCTGTGCACTTCCAGATGCAAGATATACCCAGTTGATGGGACACCCTTCCAGAAGCTGGCAGGCACAATGGTCCAGGGGATCCTGTCAGGATTATGGTGTTCTGGTTGGGCATGAACAGGCTGCCCTTCTTCCAAGCGCTTGTTTCCTGCAGGCTTTGAGATGTGCTGGAGAGTCCCTGCAGAAGAGAGCTTACAGTGACAGTGCTGTCAGCGGGGTCTCATCCCACCCACCCCAAGGCTTTTGCTCAAGTAGGTCATGGCAAGATGAAGCAGGGAAGGCCTTCAGAAAAGAAGCAGTTGGCTGACCTGTGTTGGAGAGAGGGTCTCAGTTGTACTTGTGCTGAATGGGCTGGTGTGGCTGTGAGAGATATGCGGGTCCTTAACACTTTGTGTCCACTGGCTTGGAGACTGCTGACAGCCTCCTGTTCTCTTCCAGAGGAGTTCTCCTTCATGCTGCTGCGTCTCCTGTTGTGTCCTTTAGCTGAAGCCAAATTGGCAGGCACTGAGGTGTGGCTACTGATGCAATGCATTGTAGGCATCTGGCAGTCAGTAGCTCAAAAGGGCTATGTTTTTCATCTGGCATTTGGGAGGGCAGGAGGAGTTTAACGTAGACTTTTCCAGTGTAGTGTTTTTACCCCATTGAGTATACCTGTATTTAGCAATTTATTCTATGAAGTATAACGATGCTCTCTGCAGCACTTCAGTGTTTCTAGATGATGTTTGTACTGTGCAATCAGAGTCTCATTAGGTGGTCTGCAGTTCAGAATCACTCTGACAGTGCAGTTTTGTGGCTGTATAGACAGCAGCAAAGGTAGTTCTCAGCAACTCCTATTCTGACGGTGTGATCTTACAATGAGTACCTGAACTTTGGCCAAAGGCCTTGAAGGAAGAATTTGTGCATCTGGCTGTATGCTTTGGTGCAGTCTGTCAGTGACTGTGGGTGTTTGTCAGACCTGCATCTGTATAATGGCTCTTGTTACCTGCTGTATCACTTGGCAGCCAAGTGCTCTTTTCTTGCATACCCTCTTTATGAACCAAAATAGATTTCTTGGCCTAAAAGCAGGATGAGTAAAGCCCTGTCATGCCCCCTGTGCTGAAAACACCAGCAGATTCCTACTAAAAAATGCAGTTAGTAATTTCTAGCTTAGAAGAATACCACTCAGTAATTCAGTTCACTTTTGTCCTGTTATCAGCAGCATCAAGGGCGATATAATAATAGCCTGACTACTTTCTTCCAATTTTGCTATGAAAGAATATCCTCAAAACTTTAACCTTGTAACATTAAAAAGCAAGTATGTGATTTCCATTCAGGGACTCAGGAGACACCTGATTAACTGTTACTGTTATCATTTTTACTTGATAATCGTTTTTGCTGTAGATGGACAGTGGTGCTGACTCTTCAGGCTTCAACAACGATTTCCTTTTTCACTGGAATTTAAGCAGAACTTTTGAAAAGTGATGGGTTTTTTTGGTTTTTCTTTTTTTTTGGTGTGTGACAAGACTTCTGGCCAAACTTCCCTTTTTGGAATGAAAGTCCAGAGTACTTTGTACTCTTGGGGTTTTTTTGGTCAGGTAGTGGGTCAGGTGGGCTGAGGGAAGCACCCTGGACCTCCTCAGGCTTTTTAGAGTGATATTTGCCAAACTTCTTGCTTTTCCGGGAATTTTTGATTTAGCTGAAACTGAGTATTTCTAAACGCACACCTTTAATTGAAAATGTTGTGTGTTCTACTGATTGCCCCTAAATTAAACGAAAAGTGCAATAGTTACAAACCAGTTTTTAGTGTAACAAGTCCAAAAAGAGTTCATAGAAGATGAACTGATAATTTTACCCCAGGTACTCAGTCCCAGTAGCCTTTGTGGAAGGAACCTCTTAAACTAGGTAGACTCTTTACCCATGATGGCTCTAATTCACACCAATATCCAAGTGCTCTCATAAATGGGTTGTTTTATTGCAGACTATGGCAAAAGGGAGTCACTGTTCAGTTGTATCATTCCATTAAACCAGAACTACTGAAGATGCAAAGCATGAGTTAAGGCAAAGCCATTTATTAACACTCCACAAGTTTCTGTTAATGAAAAGATAAGCACATTCCCTTGCATTTACCACGGTTTAAAAGTATCACAGTTGCATTTGATATTAAGGGCTCATTTATAAATATTTTATTGCAGTTCAATAATTGATAAAGTGATTTACAGCCACCTTGATAATACATTAATGCTTGTGGGGTACATTATGCTAACCATATTAGCTGAAAATATGTTTTGTAATTGTAGTGGTTTGTCAGTGCATCATCTGTTAAGCTTTTATTGCCAAAGCCTTTTAATTGTTTCTTTGGTTTGTTATTTGAAATGGCTAACTATTTATCTGAAGAATGCCCAGCCTTTCTGCCTTTTTTTTTTTTTTTTCATTAGTGTGTGTGTGTATGATAAAGGTGCTCCTAATAAATGCAAAGTAGCAAGCTGTTAAAACCTTTTCATAGTGCAGCATCACAGGGTTGGCTATGCATGAAAATACCTTGCTTCCCCCTCTTTGGAAAAAAATCTCCCTCAAAAACTATGGTGAATTCAGAAACCGCTCAGTCTCAGCTTCTTCCAAGGTCAAAAGGCCCCCAAAATGAGTATCACAGCCTGATTTCTTCTTTTCATTGGCTTGTTACACCAGGTAGATGATACATGGCAGCCTAACAGCTGACTGCTGAATCACCTCCAGGATCATTTCAGAGAAGGTTTACACCACCACAGGAAAGATTTTTCTTCTGTGGAATAAGGCTGTGGGTAGGCCAGCAGAATTTTTGACAAAGGGAGACATTATAACAAACCTGGTAAAACCTGTGTAAAGGCAGTACTACTTCCCCCCCCCCTCCTGTATTCTATTCACCTATGAAACTCATTTCCTCAAAAAGCTGTCAAGTGAAATCTTAACAGCATTAAAGATAAACTGGGATATTACTAGGTATAACTAGATTGTGTTACTGTCAAGAGAAAATAGTAAACAAAGGAGGCTTTTGAAAGAGGTAAAAGAACTTCTACAACAGGAATCACCATCTGTCTATTTGAAGTCAGGACTATGCTATCCTGTACATTGGTCCAAAAAATCTTCCTTGCATCTTGTTCAGAGGTACATGGCATTAGCTGCTGTCAGAAGGTGGGTATGGGGCTCAGTGCTTGTGGTTAACCCACTCCTGATATTTTTACTGAAGACTTTGAGACATGTTGGCTGTAATAATATTCCACTCTGAGTCCCTTTCCCTCCCTTTGCCTGTGGTGTAGCCACGAGGGCAATGTCTGATGCATCTGAACAACTTTCTGAGAAGGTGCATCTTGGTGATTGCCATTAGTTTCAAACATAGAAAAACAGGTATACATACTCACAGGGATGGCTGCAATAGAAAAGATATTTCCAATAATAATGATACTTTCAGTGTTATTTAATTATATGATTCATCATCATGTTCAGGCTGAACAGGTTTTTGTAAAGCCAATCTAAAACAACTGCAGCTGTTTTTCTCCATCGCACTCATTTTGATTATTCTTAACCAACCTTAGTCAACATCATGACAGGAAAAAAGAAAAAATGCTATCACACAACTCACTAAATGTTTTGGTTTTCTTTTTAATAGTGTTAAGGATAAAACACGGGGTGGGGAAGTGAGGCTTATGTGGGCTGGATAATGCATGTTTTGGGCCAGGTCACTGCACTGCACTGCAGTTCCTGCTAAAAGCACTGGGTAAATAAAGTGGCAGAATTTTCAGACTTGGCTTTTGTTGCTTTTTGGGAGATCAGCTGGGAGCTGTTGGGTGCTGGACTTGTTTGAAGAGCTGATCCTTTGTAAAGTTTGATCTGGTCGAATTTTAGGTGTGCCAGTCAGGAAACTTATTTCCTTTGTGAAATTGTTGCATAGCATTAGTTTTCAACTATGATATTCAGCTTGCATTTCGCTACCATAATGTCACCTTTTATTTGTAGTGAAAGCCTTTATCTTACACTAAACCATTCCTTTAACTATCTGGCATTCACACCTTTTAAGGAGTGCTGTGGATTATCGTCCCTCTCCTCTGTTTGTATTTTTGCATTTCATTTTTAAGTTGGAAGTGCTTAGTTCTGTGAGCGTCTTCTTATTTGGTGACTGTATTTCCAGTTTGGTAACTCTCTTTTGAGAACTCCTTCAGCTTGCTCGTTTTTCAGGAATGGTACCAGAAGTCTAAGGGCAAT